>JAODAC010083332.1:0-35631 GCA_027575185.1 Mimaenictus wilsoni | reverse complement strand
ATTTAAAAAATAGTTAACAGATGTTTTCAGAATATTTTTAAAATCTCCCGAAAAATTCCGTAAATCCCAATATTGCTGATATATTCTTAAAAATGTTCATGTGTCACAAAACTTTAGACCACAGTTTTATACAATCTACCCGATATTTCAGAAGTATTAAAAAATAATCAAGGGTTAATCGCCTATCACGCATTGTTATTCCCAAACTAAAAACCTGTGGAAAGCTCTTTTCCTCAAAAAATGGGCGAATATTCATATATATTCAATAAAGTATTATACAAGGAGCGTATCTTCACAAAAATTATTTCGTTTCAAATTCCAGGATTCACAAATTTTTAAATTTTTAAAACACAATCAAGAAAAATTTAACTTTTAAATTTAAATTTGAAAATATAAAAAGAAATCTTGAGTTACTTGTCTATGGCGCATTGTTATCCCCGAACTATTCGTCGGAAAGTTCTCTCGATGACAACCAAACATAATCTGACGAACAAAACCACAATCACGCCCCCGTTCGACATAATCATTACCGTTCGGCAAATGAATCCCTTTTACACTTCCACTTGATCCGCGGTGATCGGGTGATCTCACACCAATCAACCGGCTGAAAAGTTTCGACGCGGATGAGGATAAGGATGCGAGATGACAATAGGCGGGAAAGTGGTAGGGACGGCACACGTACACGTAATGAGAGCGCTTTTCACGCGGCGATCACGGCGTTGCAGTAGGATGACACTTACCGGAAGCAAACTGTGACTCGTTGTGGCTGTGCGCGGCGGTGCTGTGGTGAGCGGGCGGAATACGAAAAGTCGCCGTCGTCGTCGTCGATGCACTGTCTCGCAACACACTGTACACACTACAAACTGCTGTCTGCGTTTGCCTCTTGGCGTCTCTTCCTGCGACTTCTTTCTCCTGCGCCGGTGTGTTGTAGAAGTGGTTGAGCTGGCGGCTGCTGAGCAACTGTGGGCACTGCATGCGCCTCACACCTTCGCGCCGCCAAATGCTTTGAGCCTCTCCTCTCTAGGTCACTGCTATTGTCTTTTCTTTTCCACGCTGTGTGCCTTTTACATGCCTCGAGTTTCGATGGTTCGCTCATTTCGGCGAGTGCATGGGTGCTGAAGACATAGTTACCTAAACCTATTATTGACTTTTCGTCGAATTTCGGAGTAAAACACAAAGACATATTGATTACTTCGATGGATTATAAAGTAATTATTTATTTTTTCATGGAAGATACGTGTTTCAACCTAGATTTTAGGATTAAATATATCTGGTTTCACTTTTATGTGTGAGAAAATTGAAGCAATGCAACAAAATTGAAGCAATGCAACCATTTCGAGTAAGTTTATGCACTTTTCTGAAATTAAGTATGAAAACCCATACTTGTTGAGTCAAAAACATTAAAAACATAATTAATTACTCACTATACTGGCATACATTATATAATTTCGTCAAAATGTGTAGCTTTCAATAAATAATTAATGAATATATGTTTATATAGAAATATGGTAATTTAATGTGTACTAGAATTATGTATATGATAGCAAGTTCTTCCACCTCTCGACCCCTTTCACGTTTAAATATAAAATTCAGTGAAAAAGTTCGTTAAATAAACTTTTGTATGAGAGCAAAAGTAATTCAAGTAATATTTAAACATGAAATGTACGACTTACATTTATAAAAATAATTGTAATATACAAAAAATTACGAAATATTAAATTTCACGGTGTATTTGTCATAATTTCGTATACATGTACAAGTCTTTATTTTTTTTATTTTATTTTACCGAGCATCGACTGCTATGTTCATTAGCTCTATTCAATTCTTTTTCAATGTAATTAGTCATATTAGAGGCTAACAATATTGATAAGAAGTGAATGCTTATTCACTTTAATATGCATCCCACCGAGAATCGAACCTGAAATTTCAGTTTCACAAATAATTATTTGATTAGATATAAGTATTGATTACAGTAGATATTTTAATAATTAATTCTTTGTCATTTACCTGTTTCTCAATAATACGTGTCTTTGGATTTTACTCATTTCGTTTAAATATAAAATTCTGGTCCCGTCTGGGTAACTTAGTGGGGAACACCTTGACGTATCACGCCAGCGGTCGAGGTTCGAGTCCTCGAGGCGGGCACCGCTTTGTGCGCGTATTATTTACACAAATATATACATGTTACAATCTTACTCACCCATATATACAACAAAACATTCTACGCAAATCTACACCCTTAACTCTACACACAACAAACAAACTCAACATTCAACTTTGAAATACAACACAACACCCAACAATACAACAATACAACAAGAACATAACTTCCAACAACACAAGAACATACAATAACAAAGATAAAATTCCTGTAAACAAAAAATATATGTCGGAAAGACCTCAATGGTCGATAGACTCTAAAATGTATATTATTTCATCCTGGGCCCGTTTCGGTAGCGTGGTGAAGAGTACCTTGGCGTATCACACCGGCGGTCGAGGTTCAATTCCTCGGGGGAGGCACAACACAGTATGATTATTTCCCATTTTACTCGTTAGAAAAAAAAACACCCACACCAACAGTATTTTCAACATTCAACATAAGATCCAACTATAATATTCAACTATAAAATTTAACTTCAAAAACATTCTACTTCCCACTACTCTACAGACATTGCGAGAACTACAATCAACAACATCAACAACAGTTAACACAACCACCAAAAATTATATAAATACTTACATATATAGGAATTGTTAACAACACCAATAAAAATTAAAAAAAGAAGAACATATCAAGTCAGAAAGACCCACAGAAGACAATAGACATTAAAATATGTGATATTATTAAAATTCTGGCCCACCTGGACAGCCTAGTGATAGCATCTCAGCTTACCACTTAGGAGGACGAGGTTCGATTCCCCGAAGTGGGTTATCATCCACCAGGTAAATATTATTCACCCACAACTTCTCACAAACACTTACAATATTCAACACTCAACATATTCAACATTCAACTCTCAACATTCAACACACAACACACATCAACAACACAACAAAATACACCAAAATTGTAAACAGGTATAAATATGTAAAAACAAGGCGGAAAAACCTCAGGGTTGATAGCTTACAAAATATATACATTAATTTTATCTTCAACAACATCAGCACCAATAACAAGAAACATTGAAGTCACAAAGTACACATATGTAAAAATATCGGAAAGACCGAAATGGACGATAGACACAAAAATATATCAGTTATTATGTTTATTGTCACACATAATAGTGGTACAAAAAATGTGAAACATTTTCAGCAAACGTGAACATTTTCAAGGGTGATGAGGAAACGGGTACCATTCCACACTCGTTGTACAATGTACTATTTTGTATTCCTGCTTATAACACTAACTGCTTATTATACACTTATTAATCGGAATTCTCGAAGCAATTTTTATAATTTCTAAATGGCTTACTTACAAACACATAAAAAATGTTTGCAATTTGCTTATAAGTACAAGAAAACAGTAAATTGCTGAAAAAAAAGCAATAAAACTAGACGACAAGTAACTGCGCTATATTTAATAGCTATAGTTAACACCAATGTCTCGGGTCAAGAAAACTAACTATTTCAATGGTTTACACCGTTTTATGATCGGCAAATACAGTACCCATAAACATTTAAAATATCCTCTACACACGCATAAACTTGCTTCTGTTTAATTGTCACAATATCACTTAATTTCACAGTTACTTAAAATATAATAAATGTATACATAAACTTTTACTAATGTGGCCTTGCTTTATAAATATGTTTGTGCATTTTTTTTTATTTTAATGAAACTAAGAAAGACATCATTACAAAAATCCCTTTTTAATTGTCGATTAATACTTAAACTCCTTAGAACTTTGACAGATATACAAAAATTGACCAGAAATGAAAAGAATAATTAATTTGCTTCTTAAAGAAGATAAATGCATGTTAATTCTTAAGTCATAAGTCACGAATCATCACCATTCAAAGTTTAATCATTTGCTATTCTAACTTTCAAACAAAAAAAGTTGCAAAATAAATTACATTGCAAACGCCTCAAAGAAAAAAGAAAGGTAAAAAGCGTTAACTTTCGTTTCGAGTAGAAGTAAACGCGTAAATATGTGTGTACGGCCATAAATACTGTAAATAAGCACTACTTAAGTATCGAAACAGCAATAAATACAAATAAGCACTGGAATTCGCAAATGGCGAATCAGTAAATGTAATTTCTTTCAAGTCCACGTGACACAATCAATAACTATGAGGCCATAATATTAAGCCTGCAATAATTAATTCCGTGCGTGGAACGTTTAAGGTTTAACGTCAGATTTAAGCACGTGTTTTCAATTTTACTCAAACACGCATATGTATTTCATTGTAAACATTGTTCAAACTTTTAATTTCGCTCTCAAAACCATAAAGTTCTAGCGTGCTGAAAGGCAATCACTAACACTATACACTGTGCAAGTTTTTCGATGTTTTTTCTTAAGCACCACACATCGACGTCGCCGCACAGGGTTAAAAAACAACCGTTTTTGGCCAAAATACATTCACGCTCGTAGCGAGAGACCCCGCGTTTTGCAATTTTCGAGGAGATTTTTGCTCAAGATTTCTCAGACTAAATATGAAGCTATGAAGATGAAACAAATATCAAAATGCTCCGTAATTCTTCTACTTTCTCATGGTATCAAACTTATTTCAATGCCATTACGATAAAACCATTTTATACTGCTTTTAAAATGAACGGTTTTATGAAATTTGAATCTGAACTTCAATAGGGGGTTTTCACCCTTATCCGTTAATCGAATAATTTGCCACGTATATCAATTTATTCCCCTATTTATGTGCTTTAAAATGGTATTAATAATTTTCTAATCAGTTTTTGCATCTATCGATTATACCTTGTTTTATAACATATTTCATACATTTATCGGCTGTTTTCTCACAAATCAATATTTTTTATATCTTGCATATATTTCATAAACTAAACTTATTACCGTGTTTAACATTTGTTCTAATTCATAAATAAATAATTGGGTGTTTATGTCATTTTGTTGTTCTATGTACAAGGTATAAAAAGTCCATGTGTTAATTTGTATGAAAACCACCGATAAATGTATGAAATATGTTATATAACAAGGTATAATCGATAGCTATACAAAACTGATTTCAAAAATATTAAAACTATGTCAAAGTACATTAAAAGGGGAATAAACTGATATATATGGTATATTTTTCGATTGATGGATAAAGGTGAAAAACCCCTATTGAATTTCAGATTAAAATTTTCCTAAAACCGCTCATTTTAAAAGCAGTATAAAAGAGATTTATCGTAATGGCATTGAAATAAGTTTGACACCATGAGAAAGTAGAAGAATTGGGGAGCAATTTGATATTTGTTTCATCTTCCTAGCTTCATATTTAGTATGAAAAATCTTGAGCAAAAGAACTCATTGAAGATTGCGAAAAGAATGCGCGCTCGTAGCGTGCGTATCGGCAAATAATTTTGGCCCACGTTTGGCCGTCGCGTCGTTGCTAACATTTTACTGATTGTGAGTAATAATGTACTCATTGTCAGTCATTGCTCTGGCATACAGAGTGAGTGACTGCCTGAAGTCAGTCGATTGTACTTGGTTGACTTGGGTGAGTGCATGGCATTATTATTATCATGTCGCGTCGAGATTTGTGATTTGAATACGTTTGGGGAGTTTCGTGCGAGCGAATCGAACTCGCAACGCATTATAATGAGTGGCGCGCCATGCACTATTTGTCAATTTTAATTTCATGTCTTCGTAGGCAATGGCAGGTAGTGGCAGACCCAGTGGATGTGGAGGCACTGCGGGCTGTTGGGTTCGCACAATTTTTATTCGATTTCGGATTACGTTCGAAAACCGCAACTCGCGAATATAACCGTTTGGCACACGTGCGTGGATTACGCAAGTTAGTCTGTGGAACGCGCACTTTTCTGCACTTTTCAGATGATTGTTTGATAGTGATAAATTTATTGCTAATCATTTCTGTATCAAAACTTGACGTTTTTATTAATTGTAAGTGGGACAGAAACTTGGTTTTACTATTAATATTGCCTAAGCAATATGTTAATTTTGCGTTGTTTTATTCTTATTTTAAGACAACTATAGCAGAAATGTTTAAAATTAAGAAAATATTCCACTGAAACTTTTCAATCTGGATGTACTTTCACTATATTTGGTTGGTCGAAATAAATGTTTAAACCTGTTTCAAATGTATCTCTGGCGGCAACCCATTGCCGCACAAACAATACTAGGATCAACAAACCACAATCACAATCAACATCAATAAACTATAATCTGCACGTAATCAACATCCGCCGAGACTAAACATAGAAAATGCTGACATCTCAAAATAGACACAGCGCAGCAAGATCGCGACCACGTGTTCCGCTGTGACGAACTGAAGAAATGGTCGCGTCAGCATTTTCACCTGCTATATATAGTCGACATTTCGTCATCACAGTCATTCAGTCATTCAGTCACTCATTGACACCGACACTCGACACCGAAGATCGTCACCGAAGTCCACCAACAGCGATCCCGACACCAGCTGCTGCCACCTGAGAGTCCACACCGAGTCCCTCACCGGTCGCCTCCAACGACTACACCTGCACCAGCAGCCGCCATCGAGTCCGCTACCGGCCGTCGTTACCAGCGAGGCTCACATCAACATGCCTGCCCCGTCGACCAGTACGAGTCGATCGTCCCCAGCTGCCGCCTCCGCCTGAATCTCCTCGTTATCTTAATCTCATTAATCTTATATTTCATTTCATGTATTGTAGTACAATAAAATCCCACATATCAATTCAAATTAATTTTAAACGCGTTTTTTTCACTTCTGTATTTAATTTAATATAAGCTTCTTTTTTACATAGAGTCCACAAACTAAGAACATGGAAGAAAGTGGCACAGTTTAGGAAAATAGAGTAAGAAGCTAAAGGAGGCCTAGGCTCAAGTTGGACTAAAGCGCCATGAGAAATAGAGAGAGAGAGAGCTACCTGTAGATTAATTAAGCCCAGCAACACTGAAATTCGAGTAGGGCGATCGTAAAACAGTCGGGATAACCTTACCGGTTATGTTTACATCTCGAAATCATTAATTCGCTGGCGCACTAGCCGAAGATGTGTTTTTACTATATTAGGTAATTTTAAAATTCAACAAGTACGTATGTAAGAATGTATAAGTATTTGCAAATTTCGAAATCAATTGAGCTATCCGTTCGTCTTTTATAAACAAATCGATGATCAGACTGCTCGATGAATTGTTACGTCGATGAAGTGGGCCCTCGATGATCTGGCGACGATGAACGGACCAGTAGTTTTCGATGAATTCACCTAATCCCCAGTTGTGTACAGAAAATATATTGGCGTTTATGAGGCAAGCCACAAAAATGGTTGGGATACATTGATATAGACTATCTACTCTCATTTTTCAATTTTCTTCGTGATGGGGGCGTTAGTAAAATTTCCCGCCACCCCTTTTTTGCGTCTTTTTAGATGGTGGATATCAAAAATGTGGTAAAACGAATATTTATAATGTATGTTTACCTGAGAAATCTGGGAAATTTGGTCATGAGAAACTTAAGATATTTTAGGAATTACTCATATAATTATCGAAAAATTTCAATTTTCCATTCTATTTCCCAAGAAACTAATAGATTTGGGAAAATAAACACGTTTTGAGAGAAATATTGAAGGTTTCATATTGCTTTAAGGTTTATTCATGATTTTTGAGGTTTTATTCTTATTTAATTTTTATGTCAATATAAACCTATGTCTTTGTCGATGATCTTATCTCATTGCACCTTAACCTACTACAAATCCATAAAAATAGTTACTTCAGAATCTGATCAGTTTATATCTTTATTTAGTTAAATTAAGAGCTTCTCAACTCAACTAAAATATCTCTTTTAATTAGATCATTCTAACTGTTACATCTACTTAACCTCAAAAAATAATGACTTAAGCAATCATTCGCCATAATGACTTACTTTAAAATAAACGCACCTAAACTATGAGGCTTTACCAACCTTTTTTATTTCGTTAGTAAACCACTAAAATGTGAAACTACTGCAATTTAAGTTAATGCGAATTACATAAACTATTTTCCTAGTCATAACCTTAAACCACAAAATACCAGAAGTCATATAATCCGAAACGAACAAATACAATAATAATCAATAAAAATTTACAACTATTTATTACACCAACAAATGTCGGATTGTTGTTTTCCGCATTTGACATTGACCAAAACTCAATCAATTTTGATGAATGTAGAGGTTATGTTGAGGTTAGAAGGTTACAAAATGTAGGTGGACATACTAAGAAAGGAATTGCGGCTAGACTGTCCTACAACCCGCCCATTACTTTAATTTACTACCTTATCTGATTTATCTGATCATAAGATTACGAATATAGGTAGTAATTATCTTCATGTTTCTGGCCCAAAAAAAAAACGCAAGCGAGTAAAAGGTGCGGGTGTGTTCGCTAATCGCACTCATAACCCTGGCAAAATTAATACGCTTTTTATTGTTCGGCTATTAGCGTAATGAATACATGCGTAAACGAAGGAGTAGGCAGATCATATGCTCATTAAATAATTGGCGATCGTGAGGCGCTCGAAAAGTCGGGAATGCCAAACACTTCTTGCGCGCCTTCGGGTGTGGTTTTATTAGCATCGTAAAATTAAACAATTACCATCGGCCTAATATGTCTGCAATGTGGAAGTGATTCAGATTCATACCTGCGATGCTTTTGTAGGTGTTCGCCGGCGTTTCAGACCTTGGTCTTTTTACTCTCGTTCCTATTCTATTATATTCAAATTAAGACTAGGCACACGCGTATGTGGAACGCATAACAATAGCGCGCATTGTGTTGTTGACAGTATTTATTACTGGGAGTGGTATGATTACTACATTCAGTGCGCTTGGCACGAACAGTCTGAGGATATTTGGTGACATTTTGAGGAAGTTTCTGTATTTATTGGTTATACTTCCGATTCCATTATTTATTATATATATTATATAATGCACCGTTTTATGGAAAGTGCTATAAAAGGACAAATTTACGTTGGCTTTATTTAGTTTTATTGCTTTTATACGTTTCTGGTACTTTCTAACATGACCTAGCTTACGTTTGGTTTATCAATATGTAAGTTATTTTAATGTATGGTAAGTTTATTCCTATGGGCATTTATTTATATGTTCTTATATATCTATATATTCATTTCTTGTTTGGTCTAGGATAACTTTATATATGTAAACCTTGGGAAGATAAACAGGCGAGGTTAGGATTTGAATGGGGGAATAACGGGATATTGTTCTGAGAGTATGGGATGTGTATGGGATTGTATGAAGCCAATTTTCATGTATGGTATTAACGTATGGGGTACGTGAGATTGGGAGATTATCGAGAAAGAGCAGAGCTGGTTTCTTAAGGACCTCTTAAAACTGGAAAGGTCCACACAAAGCTATATAGTGCTGTAGGAAACAGAGAGGTGAATAAAATGGGAGAGCATGTATACGTTTGCAAGGTATGAAGAATGTGTTAACAGAATGGCTGATGAGAGTTTCGTTAAATGATGTGCAAGGAAGTCGGCGAATGCTTAGGCTAGTTGTAGGTTAAAGGCATATGAAGCGGAAAGTTGGAACGATAGGAGAGGAGGTAGAGGATCAGGAACGATAAAATAAGGTTGAAAGGAACACTTATAATGCACTAGATCCAAACAGTCAATCGGGATGAGGCCCAAATATGATGGCGCCAGGTAACTTAATGTGACTAATAAAAGGTTGGAAGTCAGAGCGCTGTGTGGATGTGGAAGGTGTGAATGTGGAAGGTATGGATGTGGAAGGTGTGAATTGGAGAAGATTAAGAAGATTATGCAAGTTGCGTCCTGTGTGGAAGGAGTAGAGATTCCTGAGAGCTGGTGGTGAGTCACCGTTTCGGAATGAAAGAGGAATGGGCGCGAGATATCAAGGGGTTAAAAAAGGTGTGAAAGCGTGGTTGAGTGAGAGGGGAAGTGGGTAGAAATTTTGAAAGTAATAACAAAGTATTAAATAACATAATTCGCATATACTCGAAGCTAACCTAATCTATCCTAACCTAACCTTTTTTTCCTTTTAATTGCGTTTTGTGGAAAGCCTTTATAGCCTGAGTATGGGACTGACAGATCTCTTGACCTGACCTACCCGAACTAAAACCATATCCCCGATTGGCATTCTCCTAACCCGGAATTCGCCCTCAAGGGAATTACATCAGGATAGATGCCCGGACCTTATAGACCCTATTTCGCGCTCAACACACTCCTACATTCTCCTCCGATTCTAACATCCCTCTTCCTAGATCCTTTGAGACGATGTCCGCAGCTTCTCTGAGCTTTCTTCGTTCTATTTCCCAGCTTTCGCAAGATTCCCCGTTGCCGCAGTACCTACAGTCAGAGGTGTCATCAGCTGGGCCAGATAGTGGTCCATTTTCCCTGGGTTAACGCTCTACCCAAGCCTTTACGTCCCACTCCTTCGGCCATCGGGCTAAAGTTCTTTCCCGTGCATTCTCTTTTCTTCCTTCAAATCTATCTTTCCTCGCTGTTGCCTTAAGGTGCGCTAGTGGGATTGACGCAAAGACCTCAGCCGCGGTGCTGGACACCCTAACTTAACCTAATCTAACCTTATCGATCCTAACCTAACCTAAGCTAACCTAACCTAACCTAACCTAACCTAACCTAACCTAACCTAACCGAACCTAACCTAACCTAACCCATCCTAACCTAACCTAATGTAACCTAACTTAACCTACCTAAACCTAACCTAACCTAACATAACCAAACCAAACCAAACCTATCTTTACCTAACCTAATCAAACCTACCCAAACCTAACCTAACCAAACCTAACATAACCAAACCTAACAAAAAAGGAAAATAAATTGAAAATGTAATACAACTTGTCTGTCAAATATTCTTGGAATGTAATGTACAGACGTTAACACTGCTCCTGTTGAGATTTAGTCATGTGATAGCTGATAGTATCAGTAACACATGGCATGTGCATTCCAACTGCGAGTTTTAGCGCGTCGTCAAAGCATTATTGCATTTCCTACTTGCGATTGCAGGTGAAAATACGACTCCTCGAGGATATACGTTTTCATTCAGCCACTCGAACTTAAATGCTACGTACACAAAGTGTACAACTAGTTACCTATAACTAAGATTCGAACACGTGTTGCCTAGCTCGATGCTGTCAATGTACATGCATTACCTCAAGATAATGTGGTTGGCGATGCAAGTAACGTGCCGATCTAAATCTAATCACTATCGTTTATCACTGGTACTTGTTGCTAATTCTCCGTCTGTTTCATGTAAATCTTGGAATTAAACAGGTTTACATTGTTTTATATTCACATAAGTTTACATTACGTTTTTTACGTTTGCATTTTTTTGTTTTTTAATTGGTGTCATTAGAGATGTGCATCGTGAATAATTTTCTTCGCTGTTTTTAGAAGGCGTGGAAATGCCAGTCTCGCTGCAGCGCGTTTTATTCAAGGTGAATTATAAAAAAAGATATGAATAAGAACAATGACAATTAGCTAGGTTCATTTTAGTTTTTAAATTAACGCCTGCATGCATCTGTTTGGGCTTGGTGTATTCGACCTCTTAGCTATGCAAACGACCTTCAACTGCGCAATTTCCATAATGCGCAATTGTACATTCAAACAATTCATTAAATTCACTGTTTATGTTTAAGATACGACCGTGTACGTATCATAAACATTTCTGTTTGTCTAAACAAATTGCCAAATAAGTTTAGTGTTAATAATAATAATATAAACAATAATAAACGTGTATACACCCACAATTCCATAAAATTTCATTGAAATTGTTTGCGGTTCCATTATTCGCTGATTAGTAAGACTGTTAATTCATCTAGCTTGGATTAGTCAGCAAATTTTGATATGTAAACGGAAAGAGATATGGTAGAGAAGAATAGAGTTTTGTAGAGTAGGGTAAAACAGACTAGACTAGGGTTTTGCAGAATGTTTAAAATTTATAGAAGTGTGGGGTACTTTGTGCCACAGTCGCTAGTGAAAATTGCTGGTGACGGACTCTCGGTGGTGACTGCCGGTGACGGACTGACTGCTGATTGTGGGGAATTAATTGACTATTTATACCACCAGGAGTGTATCAAAATGAAGGAGATGCTGCGATCATTCCTTAGTCATCGCGGAGACGCGAGTCACGATCTGGCGGTGACGATTTCGACGCCTCAGCATTCGGGATGTTTATGTCTGGATGATTAGGATATCGGCGGATGTTGATACTTGTTTGTTTTTCGTGCGGGAACCGCGGTTAGAGTCCGCCAGACAAGAGTTAGCAATGAATGAAATTCATTGTTTAAATATTGTTGGTTTAAACAAATGGCTAAATAACTTGAACATTATAATAATAATTTTAACAATAAAAACAATAATACATGTGTGTATACACCCGCAATTCCATAAAATTGCATTGATATTGTTTGCGGTTCCATTATCGCTGATTAGTAAGACTGTTAATTCATCTCACTTGGATTAGTCAGCAAATTTTGATAGGTAAACGGAAAGAGGTATGGTAGAGTAGAATATAGTTTTGTAAACTAGAGGAAAACGGACTAGACTAGCGTTTTACAGAATGTTAAAAATGTATAGAAGTGTGGGATAGTTTGTGCCACAGTCGCTGGTAAAGACTGCTGGTGACAGACTCGGTGACGGACTCTCGGTGATTACTGCTGAAATCGGACTAACTGCTGAAGATGGGCTCGTTACTGAAGACTACCGGTGACGGACTGACTGCTGATTGTGGGGAATTGGTTGACTATTTATACCACCAGCATTCAATTCAAAGCATTCGGGATGTTTTTGTCTGAGTGATTAGCATATCGGCGGATGTTGATATTTGTCTGTTTTTCGTGCGGGAACCGCGGTCCGCCAGACAAAAGTTAGCAATGAATTTCATTCATTGTTTAAATATTGTTGGTTTAAACAAATGGCTAAATAACGTTAACATTAATTTTAACAAAAAAAACAATAATATATGTGTATACACATACAATTCCATAAAATTTCATTGAAATTGTTTGGGGTTCCAATAGTCGCTGATTACTAAGACTGTTTATTCATCTCACTGTGATTAGTCAGCTACTTTCGACATGAAAACGGAAAAAGACGCAGTAGAGTACCGTAAAATAGAGTATTGTAGATTATTGTGAAGTAGAGAAAAGTGAACTAGATTACAGTTTTTCAGAATGTTTAAAAATTATAGGAGTTAGTAACGAAAGAAATTTCAAACTATTCATTAACTTCAATCAATTGTTCATTGTTTAAACATTGTTGGTATAAAGCAAATAGCTAAATAGGTTTAACATTATTATTATTACTGTAACAATAAAAACAATAATAGACAGGTATGCACCCACAATTCAATTAAATTTCATTGAAAAAGCATTGCTGGAGTCAGTCAATGCGGTCCCATAATTTCGTGATTAGTTAGCGAGTTAATTCGTAGACTAGTCGGCGTATTCACGCATACACTAATAGCTACTGCATGTTTAGCTGTTATTTATTGCTTCAATTTGATAATTTGTTGGTGGTAATAATGCGCATTCAGCGGCGAGGCGCAAATAAACGATTAATCATTTCGGAATTAGTTCTAGGTTTTCCTAGGTCTCGGTCCAGGCATACACGAACCGACCGACTACTAGCGAGTTAGCGAGCTGCGCGTTATAGCTTGAAAGTAATCACCGTAATAGGTGTGTAATGTATACAATAAAGTTGTGGAAAATATTGCGGCAATATAAATATGCATGATTAACACGAACGTGTGCGTAATGATATCGAAGACAAACTAGAAGTCGGACTAGAAACGGACATGAAATTGTAGGGAGAAAAAAATGTTGTTATTTTTTCTGTAGAAGTAAAACAGTAATCACGATTAAACGGCAGGAAAATGATTAAGATCAGAGGTGCTTATTTTTGTAGTGGGTGGTAAGATCATGTTTTTGTTTGACATTGTAATAATGAGAGTTGAGTAGCGTAGGCAAAATCATGGACAATTCGTATTTGGTGTAGTGGAGGGTAGTAGAAAAGTGTAGAGTAGTATAATATAGTAAAATACTAGATTTGTATAGGAGAGTAATTCTGAACAAAAGAGTAATTTCTTAATATTCTTCTTAATATTCTTGTAGAACAGAAGTTTAGACTGGCAGGGATGGTAGATTTGCTCGAGCTTCGATAGTAGAATGCCTCGCCTCGTTTCGCGGTCTAGCTAATAAGTCCGAAACTAGCTTAAGTCGTAAATCCCATAATCATACGTCGTAAACAAAAATTTCGGAGTTTGAAGTGTGCAATAAAGGGGACTGAATGTTTCCAGAAACTGACCGCGGTATTAAATGAGAGAAACTGTCCGTCGCTCTGACTTTGACAACCAGCCGGCATTGGACAATTCGTCCCTTCGACCGAGCTGAGCTTGTCACGTCCACCCATATTCGCATGACTACTTACCTGCTAACACTTTACAACATCTCCCAATTTTCTATCTATCTGTTCCGCAGATTCCTTCCTTCCTTCTGCAACGACCATTACTTTTCCTCAGGTTCCTGTATCCTTGAAGAGGAATCTTAAGTATTTGATCACCTCCTCCTAAAGGCGGATAGATTGATGGTGTGCTATACTACTCTATTCCGCAATATTTCTACTCATGAACATGTTAAATCTTTCAATGCAAACACAAGGATCATAACATGCAATGGTCCTTCGAACCGGATAAAAACTTCGAAACATATCACAACATTTTCTAAAGGCTGAGTAACTCTGTTTTTAAGCGGCCCAGTACAAATGTAGAATTTTGTGTAAAAAAAGTATCCCATGTTAATTTTCTGATGCGAATGTAAATTTAGGAAGACCTTGTTCAGGTGTCGCTCATTTTTATCCATATAACATTAATAAACGAATAGCTGAAAGAACTGCAATTGTGATAGTAGCAATATATAATGTTGATAAATAATGCTAGTGAGCAATTTATAATGGAAATATAATGAAGATGATGAATAGGGTTGAGGTGAACGCATTTATTTGTTAACGTATTAATGAATTGTGGCCTCTGCAGGTTCGGAACACTGTGCTGACCATTTGAACCTCTCCGATAATTACACTTTTCAGCATCCTCTCCATAATGTTAACGGTGTTTCTCGATGATAAACTTATCAGGTGGATTCCTGGAAAGTGTAAAATATGTAACGATACAGGAGTGGCAACAGTAATTCTAGACACGCTATTAGAGGCATAAACGTTACAAGTCTCGCTCGATCGTTCGTGTAAGTGCCCCAATAGCCGTTTACGCACGATTATCGTGCGGTATGTTTTGGTATGTTTTAGAAAATGTTTGTTTTAACTAAATTTTAATATGTAATAATAAGAATAATGTAACTCTTAATGACGACTAAAACAAAAGTACGTATGTTAATGCCTTTCATTAGGAGCTTTTTGAAACCAGCTCACTATACTCATGTTTCTACACGCTTTGGCGTACGGAAAAGCAGCGTTTCGAGGCAGATATACGAAAGACCTAGGTATTTACATTTTGGCTTAAATTTCCAAATATTAAATTACTAATTATACGCACTATAGAAGGTTTTATTTAATAAACCAGGAAAACATGGCCAGAGAAAGAGAGTATATGAAATTCATACAAAACTGAACAAATGTTATTTTGAACTCTTGCCTAAAGTGGGAACCCAAACCAAATAACAATTTAACGTAATTTTATAGCAAATAACAGAATATAAACTGGTAGAAACTAAATAGTTGAAGGCGTTAGGGAGAAAACTCCAAATTTCGACGTACAATTCATATGAACAGTCGGCAATTCACGCTCGCATCCTTTATTTATTCATCACTAGAATGGTCTGAGTGAGTCGTCAAGCATCGTCTGCGGGGCGCACGGGATTGTTGATATTTTCGGCGCTAGCACTGCTAACTTTTGACATGCACCTATCATGCGATTCCATTTTCCACCTTGCGAAAGCGTACGCGAAGTGGATGTGCCGCGCCACTTCAGCTTCAGCGCGGGCGCTGAAAAGCTGTCTGCCGTCGACAAATCTTGATCCTTCCATTCTTTTCCATCATCATATTTGGCGTCCTTTGCTTGCATGCCCGCGGGCTTGTACTCTATCTGCCGTAGAACGGCAGAAAAATAGAATCCCTACATACACTCGGCAGAGCTTGGTTTTGATTCCGCGCATGGCTGCGTCAAAAAATGCGGAAATTTTCGGCTGTGTCGTCGAGTAATCGAGGAGAAAACATCCGCATGCCGTCATTCAGGCAGATCAACGTGTGCGCGCACTGAGCATTTAGTCAACGTTTTTCGCGCTCGCTGGCGAAGGAAGAATGGAGGGCTGTAACACAATGTTTGAAGACTGCCTTATCACGTTCACGCTTAAATACCTCCCGCCTGCTGCGGAAAAAAGAACACTGCGAATTTTTGCGGGGACGCTTCGTCGGATCGAATAAAGATAAGTCACTTAAAAAACATGGGGTGATAAAGACAGTCATGTTAAATGACATTATTAAGTAGCAACAAGTTAAAACATGCTTCATCCATGCATAAAAAAGAGGGAGAAATGTTCTATATATTTTATTTCAAGAACGTAATTAAGAAATTCACAAAATTTCTTGGTTAGAAATCAATTCCCAGAGTGAAATACAAGAATTGTACAAAATGTAAGGTTCCTCTAATTTTTAAGAAGAAAATAACCTTATTGATTGTGATTAAATTGATGAAAAAGCGACTTTGATTATCAGAGGTTTAAATAGGGATTACTAAAATTCAGCGTGTTTTTCTTTAAGCCTTTACCCTATCAGCACCGACTTGATCATTAATATTTTTTCTTCAGCATGTACCCCTATAAATTATCAGTATTTTTTGTTGGAATATCTTTAGGGACTACCTTCTAGTTTCGGAGAAAATTGAGTGTATATATCTTATTATGAATTGAGAATTAAAAAAATTTTAGAGCATTTTTAGAGCATTTTCACCGAGTGAAAAAATTGGGGCTCACAAAATTTGTAATAATTTAAGTCATATAAACATCATTTAAAGAGAAAATACACTCAGGACTTTAATTTTTTATTTTTTTCTTATAGATATCTCTAATGATTTTTTCTGTATTTTTTTACTAACACAACGCTCTAAAATTCCATAACCCATTAAATCATAACCAATTAAACAATTAATATCCATTAAATTCCAATTAATAACCAGATCCTTATAAATAACATAAAAGATTCAACCAAACATGGTCAACAATTGTGACCACACATCCATATTTGATCAAATGTGTAAAGCAATTAAATGTTGTTAAATAATGCCGTTATTCGTGTCAATTAATTCAATTGGCTTTGAATTTGTACGCTGGAATTTATGATGGAGTCAATAAAACGCGATAAAACGTGATTAACTCGGCTTTCATGCATTATTTTCCCTACTTAAGCCTCGCTTAACATAATATTGACAAATGCCAAACAATTTTGAAACGAAAACATTGCGAAAAAAAAAACGATTTGCGGCTAAACTACAATAATATCAGCGTTTATATTCTAGAAATATAATTAAAAAATATGTAATTGTAAATGGAACCGTAGCAAATCAGAAATGATGCAATTGCGTCTAGCGTAATGATTAAAAAACGTTTTTTTTTTGCATCTATGCTCTGTGAACAATTTAAAAACACCTATCACAGTGCAATTAAGCAACACATGTTTTTGATTATTGATTGTTGTTGTAATTCGCTATAGATTGATTTCGTATTCATCAGTATTTAGTCGCTTGTGGATGTGTGAAATGTGTTATATGATTGGTGACCGCTTTGCGAGACTTAATTTGATTTTATCTTGGTAAAATCTATAAAATCTACATACCTTGAATGATTCACGTACATTGGAGTATTACTATCAATACGTGTGCTTTGGACATATGTATGTATGTGTGTGGATTAATCATTAAACTATGTATAATTGCTAATTCATCGTGACATTGAGCCGTTTTGCTACATACCTACAATTTGCGCGCATGTCTCTATAAATAATTCTAGTTAGGAATTAGTATATGGATACACACCTTAAAATCTCGGTGAAATGTTCTCGTTGGCGTGTAAGGTGCGTGAAATCATTTTTATGGTTCGAATCATGTTTAATTTATTTATTCCATGACAATTTGTAATAACAATTAATTGTTAAAAGTTACAAAAAGGATGATTTTTTTTTTCAATTTACGAAAAATTGTTGATTTATAGTTATAAAACAAGGTATAACGGGTAGCTACCCAAAACCGATTAAGAAGATTAATACCATATTAAAGTACATTTAAAGGAGAAGAAATTGAAGTATGTGGCATATTGTTCAATTGATGGATAAGGGTGATAAACCCCTATTGAAATTTATATTCAAATGTTCAGAAAACGTTAACTCACTTTAACAGTAGTATAATGTAGTTTTATCGTAAAGGAATTTACGTATGTTTGATACCATGATAAATTAGAAGAGTTGGGGATCATTTTGGTGTTTGTTTCATCATGATAGCTTCATATTTAGTGTGAAAACTCTTCAGCAAAAGTACTCATTGAAAATTATAAAATAAGAGCGCGGTCGGCAAGCGAGTGGATTGTGGCGCAAAATGATCGTTTTTGACCAGTTTGTGGTCTTTCCAAATGGGAAATTGACAAGGCGTCTAATTACAAATGTCATGAAGTGAATGAACTATCCTCACGGGTAGATAAGCTTCTGACTTACTAAATCCTTGACAGGGCATTGAAGCTTTGAAGGAAACCTCTACGGAATCGGAAAATAGATCAACGGCTGTGTCGTGAAACAAGGTCGGCAGCCCTGGTTGATGGAGCAACATTTGGCGACCGTGACAGGACTTTGTAACGTTTCGGGAAGTGATACAACTCCTCACCCGACCAACCGCTCTCTGATACACGTCCAGAGGGCTTGAATAGTGCGACTTCGATAAGTACTAGTGCGCGTGCAAGATGTCTAAGTCGACGAAACAGTGCTTCGAGCGAGACTGCTATTCCTTCAATGCTACTGCTAGAAGAATTGAGACGCGTCTGTTTCTCTCCAATGATTTGGAAGACATCAGCGAACTTAGATAGGAGCTATAATATCTACAACGGATTTTTATCACGTTTATGCACACACATCATGCTCTGTTCGCCGCCCTATTTGCAGAAGATGCCAGCGCCTGGTAGGGTGTGTCGTCCGAATACCAGAGAACTGTGGTGTGAGGGCGAGTTCAGCCTTTCCACAACCTAGACGTAAGAATAGAGTAAAAAAGTGATAGTACCCTAAGGAGACTTGTGTGGGCAGTACGCACCGATTTCAAGGTTTAGATTTTCCTTAAAAAATCAGTTGCTATCCAAACGTCGAATGAGCCATTTCTCTTCTCATCCTTACCTTCCCTAACGCGCAACATAGGGAGCTGGTAGCTGTCGGCCTGATTTATTCCATTTTCTGGATTTTTAAGGACCGTATGTGGGCCCAGTGCATTCACTGCGCTATCACCAAGGGTCGCCACTCAGTACACCAGCCCTGTTTCTTCCATAGCAAATACACCTCTGAACGGCACCCAGTGCGTTCACCGCGCCATCAACCAGGGCCACCGACGTTGGTTCGCGACAGGCTGAGTAGGACTATTGCTGGGAAATGGTCAATGCAGTAATAGATCATAACTTTTATTACTGCAGGAAATGGAAAACTGAAAGGGACGCTACCTGGGCAGCACATTAGCATAATAGCAGACTTAATAACTAAAATACATTCTTTTCTCTCAATCACTTGCCTCTCCCTCTTCGGAACCCTTCCTGTGACTCTAGTCGCCATTCATGGTCCTCGACCTCTACCTCTGGTCTCCCCATCACCATAGTCATCAATATCTTATAAACGGTGCTCATTACCGTTATGCTCCGGTAATATTGCACCTCAGCCTGATCACCCCCTTTATGCACAGATATAACCAGTCCTGTTTTGCTGGACTCCGGCAATTTTCGCACCCCTCTTGCGACTTTGTTGGGCTCATCCAAAATAATAGCCTTTCCTCTGGTAGCAGTTTGAATATCTCAGATCGGAGTCCATCCATACCCGCCGATTTTCCCGCCTGCAATTTTCTCACCGCCTCAACCATCTCTCTCATTGTGAATTGCTTTGCCACAACTACCGCTGGTATTCCCTCAAACCGGCCCACTTCCCCTTCCATGTGCTCTCTGCACTTCCTTCCCAGTCACCCAAAGCAATGCCTGGAACCCGTTTCCTTTCTCCCTTCAAGATTTTCAATATCTCCCCCTCCAACACACACTGACTGATCATTTCCCTATTCAACCTCACGTAATCCCTCTGGTTTATATGGACTGCCAAGATCAATCGATTGGGGAAAAACGAATAATGGCTAGAGCTAGGTGTGAATCGGAAGAGGCAGGAAGAAAGGTCTGGATTGGAGAAAGTTACAGAAAGTGTTGGCTGTGCGGAGTAGGGTATGGCACGTGGGAGCACCTGGAGTGGGAATGCGTAGGAATGAATGAGGGATGGGCAGTAGGTCTCAGAGGAAGTGTGAATATGGTATGGGGGTGATTGGGGGAGAGAGGGGATGGGGTGACTAGGGTCTCGGTCATCCCGAAGTAGAAGGAAAGAAGGAGGAAGGCTAGGCAGGGCTCACTGACTTTTCAGTTTATCTTATTGTTTTATAATATATTAAAAAAGCAATTTGAGACGCGCGAAACCGTGGGTTAGAAGTATGCCAATAAAGGTCTTATCTTATCGTAATTAAGATAAGGCGGGAAGCTTTCTGGAGAGCATTCTAACCAACATCAACTTGAGTAAGTTCTATCCTACACCAACATTCCTATGCGCCTGTGCCATATTCTTAGTGTTATTCTGTGCCTTATTCATAGTGTTAGATTTACTATGCTGGGGAACTCAGTAAAGCCTTTTAAATAAGGTCCCAGGAAGTTACAACTCATGGGGTAATAATTTTGTTAAGTTGCTTGAACGCAACCAATCTATTAACATTCAATAAATGAACTACACATAAAAAATTGTTCATTAAAATTGAAGATTTACGAATAATTTCCATTAATTATTCTTTCCATAAAATTTTAATAAGGTCATCTTTCATATTTCGCCAAATTCCTTTTACTCTTACCTCACTCCTTAATAAACACCTTATTTAATCTTCCTTACGTTCGGTCTTGTTTTATGCTTATTACACTTCTTCATTTCTTTAATTTCCTCCTCGTGCAGTTTACGTGCTTCTGCAGTAAGTTAGCAAACAAATAACAACAATAATCATAAAAGTAATGCGCAAAGTAGATTAGGAACAAGGATACAGCCATCAATAACGCACACGCATTCAGTCAGGCACGTCTACGTACTATGCTCCAAGAAGAAATGTAATGCGCCAACACTTCGCAATATCGTAGCAAACTCACGAATGCATACATTGCGCGGAAAAATCACATCGTGTGTGTGCGTGTAATTGAATAATTATTCAATTTCATCTCAGTATCGGAGGAGTTTAATGCCATAGCCTGAGAGTGTTTACTCCCTGCGTAATGCGGGATACGAAATATGCGAAATGCGAAGTAGCATCATCGCATTTTATGCACTTTTGCGTTCGCGTGATTTTATTAACATGTTTTTAGGCGAGTCATGTTTGTTGCCATTCAGCTTGGAATACATTTCGCGTACGTTTGCTGTTGCTCCAGGGAAACTGAGGCGTGTGATGCGAAGACGTCTACAAGAGTGCGGATGTTAGACGCGAAAGAGTTGGAGAGTTGCATGTGCTCGCGCGAATGAATGATGATGACATGCGGGCGTTCGCGAACGAGTGCAATAAGAGCACGAAATGTGCGCGAAATGTGTTTTCGCCTAAATATGTGCCGGGGCAAACATGGCAACGTGCATATTTATTGTTACATTTTGATACTCTACTATATTAAATCCGGTGCAAGGGAAAATGTAACATAAAAGAAGTTTATTCCAGGTTATGTTATTCCAAGTTATACTAAAGATTACTCATACACTGATTGCTCTTCGTTTATTCATTCTTTGTTGACTTATGCATTATGCACTATGCGCTAGGTATATGCGCGCGTTAATTGACGTCTGTTACGCGGTTGTCGCAGTTTTTAAAAACATTCATTTATTTCCCGTTGATTGCCCGGGACCAGACTGAACTGGATCTTTGCTAAGTTCGATGAGTTCTCGCGACACAAGTTTTACTCAAAGCTCATCTTAAACGTCAATAACAATAACAACAGAAAAACACAAGTATACTCGACAACACACTAGAGCACAAATATGCCGAAACCTGTGGGTTCCACGTTTTTTATAGTGGCTCAAACCACCCCCACCCCTCTTTCTCCCCACTCACGCCCTTCGAAGGTTACTGAGCAGGCCCGGCACATCCCAAGAACAGCTTAAGCGCTGCGCGCAGGGCTACCAACATGCATTTAGATTAAGTGTAATGGCGCTACAGGCGCAGCCAAAATACAGCTAATCTCAAAAATTAAATAAGTGGGCAACCAAAAACACAGCGTCAATTGTCTCTTATGCACTTTTATGTGTCAATTTTAAAGTATACTTGTACACAAACAGCATATTACGCACTCACAGGGTGAAACGCAACTTCTGTTCGTAATAAGCAGTTTAGATATGGAATAGAAGAATTTATTACTATTATAGTAGAGTAGTACAGTACTAAACTTGAATCGAATAGTTGAATTAGTTGAATATTACTCCGAGAAAATATAGACAATATTTCATAGAAATCCAGGTAATTAAACAAAAAATTCTTAATTGAACCATTACTAGCACTGGTAGTCATTCCAAATAATGTAAAAAATTACTCATATATTGATTGCTCTTCATTTATTCATTATTTGCTGACTTATACATTATGCACTAGGTCTTGTGCGCGTCAATTGGCGTCTGTTACGCGGTTGCCGCGGTTTTTATAAACATTCATTTATTTCCCGTTGATTGCCCGGGACCAGACATAACTGGATCTTTGCTAACTTCGATGAGTTCTCGCGACACAACTTTTACTCAAAGCTCATCTTAAACATCAATAACAATAACAATAGAAAAACACAAGTATACTCGACAACTCACTAGAGGAAAAATATACCGAACCCTGTGGGTTCCACGTTTTTTATAGTGGCTTACGCTCTTCGAGGGTTACTGAGCACGCCCGGCACATCCCAAGAACAGCTTAAGCGCTGCGCGCAGGGCTACCAACATACATTTAGATTAAGTGTAATGGCGCTGCAGGCGCAGTCAAAATACAACTAATTTCAAAAATTAAATAAGTGGGCAACGAAAAACACAGTGTCAATTGCCTCTTATGCACTTTTATGTGTCAATTTTAAAGTATACTTGTACACAAACAGCATATTAAGCCCTCACAGGGTGACACGCTACTTCTGTTCGTAATAAGCAGTTTAGATATGGAATAGAAGAATGTATTACTACTATAGTAGAGTAGTACAGTACTATACTTGAATAGAATAGTTGAATATTACTCCCAGAAAATAGAGACGAAATTTCATAGAAATCCAGGTAATTCAACAAAAAAAGAAACTTAATTGAACCATTCCTAGCGCTGGTAGTCATTACAAATAATGTAAAAGCAATCACAGCGCGCCGTAATTGATGTAGTAATTAATTGATTGTTGGATGCCGATTGGTTTGTATTTATTCGCGTCGATTCCAACGCAAAATGATAAGCGTAATTGAAAGTTACGAAATTACTTTGTGCGACGCACGGCAGACAGCGCTGCCAGCAGCGCTTTTAATCTAACCCTCATTAAAATTTGATCATATCCGAGGTCGAGTGTGCATTTAATTAGGCGCTGCACGGCGCGCTATTTAATAGACGAGTCATGCTATCGACTTTGGCAATATTTGGCTTCGCATATGGATATTTGGCATGCGCATTTTCGTTCGCATCTCATATAGTGAGTAGTTGTGTGCGTCTGGTGTTTGATGTGGAGCAAACTGAGATCAGACAAATTATAGACAACCTCATTTTGATATCTATTTTCAACTATCTGCACAACTTTGAGTAATTAATGTGGAATAACTTTACGTATTTGCTAATATTTTTATGAGGGAATGTGACACTGGGTTGTCCATGATTACTGATATGTTTTTGGCTTTGAAGTAATTAGTCACTCGGTGAGATGAGGTATAGCACTAGAGTGGTGTAATAGAGTAGAAATAGAATATTGTTCAATGAGTATTTAATACTATACATTGTTTACGAGTATGTCCAGTATGTCCTAGTCATACGAGTACGCGTACCTCTTGGGCTTCGACGAAGTCTCTTAGCAATAAGCAAAAATGTTGTAATGCACCAATCTATTTGATCATATTTGAACATTATATCCCTCAGATATTACAAGCAAAATTAAAACTTTGATTAAACTCTTATATACTGCTTTTAAAATGATGTTTTATGAAAATTTAAATCGGAACTTCAATAGGGGTTTTTCACCCTTATCCGTCAATCGAACAATATGCCACATACATCAATTTATTCCCCTTTTTATGTACTTTAACATGGTATTAATATTTTTCTAATCAGGTTTGTGCTGCTATCGATTATACCTTGATATATAACATATTTCATGCATTTATCGGTTGTTTTCATACACTTTGGGTGCTCAACGTATTTAAAATATACGAATGAATATCCTGCGGGCCACTTTGAGCTAGCGGCATTCCACAACGAGGTAGTGATCTCTCTCCTCATAGTTGTTGCACCACCAAGTCATTGGGTCATTGGTGGTGCTTCACATACGGGTGTTTTTTCAACTATCAGTTATAAGTCACGTAGCACCGTAGCTCAGGCAGGCTTAGAGGTACTCTGTGGTATTCTCTGCAAGGTACAATTTGTCCTGTGTCATTCCCCTGCTTCTGTCATAATCCTCTTGCCATTCTGCCTCCGTTAAAGCTTGGATGACACCATTCTTATGGTCTAGATTAGCTTCACTGTCCTAGTTCTACAAACAGAGACTCCATCACCAGTGATGGCAGTGCCCTGAAACCGTGTTGTTGCTCCCTTCCCCTCATAAACATGTTAGCGTACCCCGGATAAAAGAAAATGTCTGCTGGGAATATTGTGGCGTCATTGCCCATGTTTCCATGGTCTGCGCTCATCATAAATTCCATCTGTGTGTTCTTTGCTGGTGTGATTGGTACCAGATAATTACTGTCCGTACAGTCGGATCAACTACCATAACCTCATAGTTGTTGAATTTGCTATAGTTCGACCTCATTGCAAGGATCATCTTCGTAATCAGCTGTTTCAAGGCATCTTTCGTGGGGTAAAGAAAATTGACAGTATGCCTGTTATCATCCAGTATACAGTCCTCATCGTTCAAGTGAATGTGTAGAGGCAGGCGATATTCGATCCATGGCTGTCATGGGCTTTGTTCTCCTTGCCCTAGTTATAATCCGATAAAACCACCCCTGGATTTTTGCAAACGACTTTATTTTGTTGGCGAGATCTATTTTATGACCGATACACACATTTTAGGGTGAGCCCTTCATCCTGCCACGCTCTTAGAGGCAAACAACGCTTCCTTTGCCTCTCATGAACCTATAAAGTGTGACCTAACCTAACTTAACCTAACCTAACCTATAAAGTGCCGATTGAAAGTCGGCTTCCTTAAGGTGACTCCCGGAAGTATTGCTTCCCTTGCCTGGACACTGGTCCTCCAAAGATTCAGAGTTCCTTCTGATCAAGTTTTCATGATTCTGTGAAAGGCACGAAGTAGGTCTAGGCGGATTAACCGCGGGTCCCTTGTTGAGAGACCATTTCTGAACGGTCAGAGTCACTTGCATTCGATCAGTTATCCTGCGGTTAAATGTACCAATCACGATAATTGTGATGTTGTCCTCATACACGACGGCGAAAAATCTGTTCCTGCATAGCAAGACATCCACGACTCCTCTCTGTGGACAGCTTCTGGCAACCTTTAAGGAAATAATTGCATCATTTCAGCCACAGAGATAACCCACACACACACGCAAAAGTTTATCTAAATTCTTTTAAAAGCAATAAAAACAAAAGCAGAGGCAGTTCTAACAAAAAATTTGCACATCTTATTTTATTACAAGTAATTATCAAGTATAATATAATCAAATAAGTGAAGAAAATTAAAGTATGTTGATTTAATCTTAATTCGATTAAAAATGTAGCAGGAACAATTACATTTATTTTCTCATTGTAGCCTTAGCAAACGCCTGGAAAATAATTAAATTGAACTTGACGTCGCGAGGAATGTCTGCGAATGACGCATTTCGCTAACTTTTCGCACAACCACGGCGCGTCCGCGTCGAAGGCGTGTGTGCGAATAAACAAATTCGTTAATCGCCTACAAGGAAATTAATTTCGGTCGCCGTCCAAACGCAGAGTACGCCCAAGGAAAGCACAAGACAATTTCCAAGGTGTCATCGGGGCGAAAGGAAAACACAATTAGTGGTAAACAAAATTCGTGGCATTTGCTTCACGCTTTATCTCGCCCGGAACAAACTGGCAAATGGCTTGAGATAATTGACTTTTGATTAGATTTGTGCGGATTTTCATTCGCCGACTATTCGCCCACAATTTCTCATCCAACACACAGAATAACCGTGTTATTCTCTGTTGAAATAAAAGAAATCTTTTCTATAACAAACGATTGCATTGAGGATAATTAATCACAGAGCGAGAGCGTTTTATGGTTATCAAGAAATGGATGTGAGATGTTCAATGCTGAATGTTGGATGTTAAATGTGTTGTGCGTTAACATGAGATTTTCTAACGAGTGTTAAGCTTTTTTTTTCTCATTTTTATTGTGCGCTTGAAGAGTTGAACAATTACTTAATCGAATAGCTGTTGACTTATGGTCGTGGGAGTGCTATTCCCATCCTTGGATTGCGTTGTTTGTTCAGCGAATCGGTTGCATCTTGTATTGTTTTCGCAAAACGCTAACAATAAGTGAAGATGCGCGGAATAGCTTAGTCATTCAGCCGTTGCAAGCGACAACAATTCCAAGATATAGCAAACATACTGGTAAGATCGATTGTGTAATCCGTTTCTATTCATTTTCCTTTTTTATTTGAATCAAAGAAAAACGAATCACACTACTAACGTTGTTTGTTTACAATATATATTTTACGATACTTTATGGTTGTTAAATTAGAAAGAAAAAAAATTAGCAAACTGAAATAAAATTATTATTAAATGACATAAACAATGATGTCATGTAGACATCGAGTAATCTGGAGTTTAATTAAAAGTGAGGAGCACCAATGAAAACATTAAATAACAAATAACTATAAATAGTTAGATAAATATAATTAGCATTTCTGTGTTTTACGTATTATATTTACAATTTTGTTTTTACGGTTTCACTATTTGTCTATAACGTCGATGTATCAAACTGTGGCTATTTGTATAGTTATTAAAGGGCAGATTTAGGGATTTCTTTTAATTGTTGCCTTTAGAAGCGAAGTTGGGGACCCAGATTTGGATTTTGTTAGAACAAAGGCCCCTAAATCAATCGTAAGTCGATATTGTTTCTTTTTTGACATCCCATGACCTACGATCCTTGTTGGGAAACACTGTTCTAGTTTATGTAAAATGAGAGTTGTTTTTCAAAGTCCTTTTTAAGGTCAACGCTTGATAGTTACGTTACAATAGGGTACAAACAATTTCTAGTTATATTCTGCATGTTATAGAATTGAAAGTAGAATTTTTCACTAAATTTATGTTGTAATGAATGACGTTTCGTATTCACAAGAGATGGATATTATTTTTGAAAATTTTTTGATTAAAATGTTTGATAGGTCCCTTTTTAAAGATCTTCTGAGGACCTTCTAGGGCTTGAAAGAACAACATCCTGGTACATAGTTCCGCAAAAGACCGAGAGAATGTCTCTTTTCAACGGAAAACAATGACGCCTATAGTCACCTACAATCACTAGCGCCAGATATGTTTTGCAATGTAGAGCAATCGTTCAGGAAAGAAATCGCACCATTTCGGTGGACAAAGTTAGAGCTACACCTTTATTTGCAGGTGGTAAGTCTCTTGCAAAACAGCACATCATAACATCATAAGCAAGACGAAATCAAACAACATCTGGACTTCCTATAATATGGTATGAGTCAAGCAACAACGCTAAGGACTATTATTTTAGCTTAACAAATATCAATCTATTTTTATACATACCTCATACAATGGTGAATTTCCAGCCAGGTCCTCTTAAGAAGAAAATGGAAATTAATGGAAGCCAGTAAATTCACCGCGGTAGAATCACCGCTGGTAAATTCACCGTTACGAAAATTCACCGCTGGCCAAACGCATCGCTGGGAAAAATCATCGCGAGTTTGATAACTCCGTATTGGTCCCCCGCTCCATTCCCTCCTTTCCCGCATGGAGGCAGAGCGCCTTTAACAAATTTTACTCAGTAAACAAAGGCATTACGTGCATTCATGTCTACTTACACCCGTTAAGAGTTGATCATGATCATCGAGATCATCGAGTGAGATCAGTTTGGCAGTAGCTTTGATAGCAGAATTTACTCGCGGTAATCTTACCAGCGGTGATATTTCTTAGCGGTGATTTTACCGCGGTGATTTTTCGTAGATCCAATGTTAATATAGTTCAGAAAATGGTAGGTTTATATTTTAATTTTCACTAATATAGCAATGGCAATCAAGATGTACCCCAAAATATTTCGTTATTCAGTGACATTAATCCTTTTCTTTTGCATACAAAAGTAGTTAGAAATATTAAAAATTAACCTGACAGAGAAATCAACATTTTTCTAACCTCCTTTCAACAGATTTATCATATTCTAACGAATAAAACTTGATAGATCAATCATACTTCAACAAAAAAAGCAAAGAAACAGCAATTAACATTGAAAAATCATATTCGATGCAACGATTAACATCAGATAACAACATCTACTCACAAATTGCAAACAGCATCCGTCAATAAATCGCTAGTATATATTCAGTCCGCTATTCACTAGCAAATCTATACCGAAAGTAACCTTGACAACGTTAACGTCGCTCTTACAATACACATATATATCCTCCACGATGGCTTCTCGAAATCTGTGCATGGATCATGTCCGCAGCCAATAATCCACCTCGCTGCAAGCTTAATTGAAGGACGCACTTCATTTCGGCGTAATGGCTAATCGTGCTAATTTGACATTTCGACGTACGTGTGCACGAACAATGCAATTGAGCGTGAAGTTCATCCATCATATTCGCACAGATCGTGCCTCAATTAGCATAAATACGAATCCTATCCAGAAAAAAAGAACAAACTAGGAAAATTGAAACAATATGCACATTGTTTGTCACAACAAAACTACTTTTTTCTTATTGAAAAATGACTTCATTTCTTTGCGTAATATTCAGGTAGCTATACATTTTTCAAAATGATTAATTGATTCTTATGTTAACAATTTTTAACAACTTTTTTTCATTAACACTCCTGGAATTGTTATTAATGAATCAATGTCAGCAGAATGCAAGCTTTTTTGCTTTGTTTTTTTAAGAATATGCAACACAGGAAATAGATTAGATTAGGTTAGGTTGGGTTAGGTTAGGTTAGGTTAGGTTAGGTTAGGTAAGGTAAGGTAAGGTTAGGTTAGGTTAGGTTAGGTTAGGTTAGGTTAGGTTGGGTTAGGTTAGGTCAGGTAAGGTCAGGTAAGGTCAGGTTAGGTTAGGTTAGGTTAGGTTAGGTTAGGTTAGGTTAGGTTAGATTAGATTAGATTAGGTTAGGTTAGGTTAGGTTAGGTTAGGTTAGGTTAGGTTAGGTTAGGTCAGGTTAGGTTAAGTTGGACCTTTAATTCAATGGTTCGCCTATGCATAATGAGAGCTTTGGCGCATCTCATCATGTCAATCGTCCTTGAGAGGATGCTACAAGACTACGCACAATGTGGCCGGAAGGAGAAGAGATTTGCAAATTGGAAGTCAAATTGGAAGAAGAAGCAAAGAATTGGAAGGGAAGCGTAGCACAGATCGATAATTAGGCCGATTCCCTGGAATATTTCCGCCTCATGTACAAGCAATAGGTTTCGCGGACCACATAGGACTTTCACCTTTCACTGTGGAAGTATAAGTAGACGAACTTGAAGAAGAAGTGGCTACTACTATAATTGATGGATGGATGAAGTCCCATGGTCTATCCTTAACATATGTTTTAGCGGCACACGACCACACAAAGCTCCCCATCGTGGTTCAGATATCTTCCCACACAGCACCCTAAAATATCTAAGAGTGTACCGAAGCTGCAGTTTCTCGTCACACATCGTCGATCGAGGCGGAAGAGCCTCTACGATGGAAGCAGCAATAGCATGCATAGGGCCAAATCTTAGTTGACTAGAACAAAGCCGCCTGTACAAAGATCTGTTAAGGCGATTCCCCGGGCATGAAGTACCTGCCCTCCTCGTTAGAGTATTAAATGGACGAATGGGTTTAGTAGGTATGGATGGATTTTAACCCAGAAAGCCGTCTATCAGCACACTCTTCAGCTGTAAGCGGTCTTTCCCTAATCGCAGTATAAAAAAGGTTAGGTTAGGTAAGCCTATGACCCTAAGGTAGTTTAGAATTACATGTACATACGTAAAACATATTTTCAATTTCACAAAATAATAAACGAGACCAGATTAAATCAAATTATAACCACGTTAATTAATATTTTTTTAATACCCATAATCTATTATTGCTAATCGAAAAATAATAAAAAAATATCTATCGCATGCAATTATACCAACTCAACAATGTAATAGTTGTAATTAATTCCATCAATTAAAGTCAATGAAGTCTGATGAAATACAATTAGCCCACCCTCGACGAACCAATACACGCAATAAACAATAATTTAATCAAAGAACACATTTAATTAATACGCGTACGGCCAACATTTATAATTAATAGCTTCACAAAGCCCCATCCACCCCCGTCGCCTCCGTCGCCGCGGCCGAAAAGTCGAGGGAGGTTGCCGTATTTGAGATACATCGAAGCAACAATGCAATTAATTGTTCGACCGACGCACAACGTGCAATAGCGGTTTAATTAAAGTTTTATTGAAAACTTTAATAGGGATTTAATTGTAAACAATGCCTGCTGCTGCGCGCACACGGCCGATGCGATGTCCACGCTGCTTTCGAAATTGTCAAATGAAAGCGCAAATTGATCCGAATTAATGCCTAATGAAATTGAATTCTGCTGCTGTTAGTAGCCCCGCGCCGCATGGCGACGGGTAATTAAAGAGCCTCGCGACGCGCGAGCACACATTAGCGCCGTGCACTAGCCCCACGCCGCCGCCACCGCACCGCCCCCGCTGACACGCACGTCAACTGATTACGAATCGCCGAGCTTATATCATAATTATTCCGCGTTGTTGGGCCAGCTAGCTATATTTACATTTTGTTTATTTTCAACTATGTCGTATATAATTTTCGCTATGTTTGGTTAATGTTATGGTAAATTAACAACGCCATCTGTTGGTGGGTAGTCCCGATCCTATGTCTATTATATATTCATTTTGTCCATTATATATGTAATAATATTGCCTTTGTATTAATTAATTTTGTGCTCAATAAACATTTTCGTATAATTTCGATGTTTATTAATCGACCTAAAACTGCACATATTATTACATAATGCACATGTTTCTAATTAATTGTAGTTCAAATTCAACTATGAATAATTTCAGTACGTTATTTAACGTGTCGATGCCTAAAGAATAAATAGATTAATGTTTTCTTCCTGATTTATGTTGTTTGATGTGAGTGAGTATTTATATCCAACCTAGTTTAATCAATTGTGGTGTATTTCAAGGTTGCTAAAGATTTATCTCTCGCATAGTTTGGTACAAAGTAATTAACTGGTAAACAAATACACACCCACATTTCTGGTTGACGGACGTAAAATTCAGGAATTAATTCTGGTAACAACATTTGGATTGCAGAGATTTATTTGATTTGTTTATTGGAATATTTGTGTAATTGAATTCTAAAATTGTTTGGTTTGTTGTATTTATTTTATTGCAGAGTGATTTCATCCGAGGTATTTATATGTTCTTGCATGATTTTTGACATGTACTATTAAATATTCATTGTTTGGTGGCCATAGCATTTTTTGTTGTATATTTTTATCTATTTAAAAAAGAAGATTAAATAATCAAATTACCAAGATGTAATTACCAAGAGGAGTCAAGATGTAAGTACAATTGAAATGTTCAGCTGAAACTTGTGGAGACTCTCATGATTTGCCTATACGTACCTCACTTTACATAAATATTAATAAATATTATAATATAAATATTATACAGCCAGAGAGACACTATTCAACACTTTGAAGGATTCGGAGCCGATGACAAATCAATCACATTCCCCAAAGAAACGCTCATAGCTCATAGAGGTCAAGAGTAAAATGTATGGGAGAGCTCTCAGAACTTTTTGAGGTCAACATAGGAGTAACGGCTTTCCCCACTACTTTTCAACTGTGTACTAGAGGAGCTAATGAGAGAATGGCGGAGAAGAATGGAAGAGGAAGGAATCCCTAAAATAAAAATAGGACGACAGAAGGATAACCTTGAAATTGACTGTGCAGCTATTGGGATAATCTGGCAATACCAGCGGAAAATATGGAAGACGCAAGAATACATATAAATATACTGAAAGAGAGCCCAGAAAAGACGGGACTGCAAACATCATATGATAAGCCAGAATACATGACCAATAGGAAAGATGCACCAAGATAGATCACAAGAAAATATGGGAACGTTAAGGTGGTTAACAAGTGCGTGTCTTTTCTTGCTAGATTAAACAGATCCATTGATCTTGTTCTAAATTTTAATTTAGTCCATAAATACAAAAAAATGGGACAACATATTAAACAAGGAAATAACTAGGCAACTTCTTGAGCATAGCTTTGCCTCTTAACTATTAGATTTATCCTGCAAGTAGAAAATAATACTACAAATCGATTTACTGGAAAGAACACTACATTACTTTCAACAGTTAAAAATACAAATGATTACTACAATTTCTAAAATATACTCCAAACTGCTTCCATTCCAACCGCTCCCGTAAAAAACTTGAATCGTAAAATACAACTCGTGGAAACGGGGACAAAACGTAGGAAAAGTTTAACCTGGGAAAACTGGCGAAAACTTTCCCTGAGATATTGCCAACATTTTACAACGAACATATTGGCAAATGTTATATTAGTTTAATATACCCTCCGTTAGAAGAAGCCATTCTAACTATCATTAAATACGTTATATAAACTCACATAATATAAAATTCACTAAAATAATCTTTCATTCTTTATAACCTGAAATTTATAATAACATGATACGAACGTATGCAAATGAATATTTTAGTAGACGTTTGTTACTTTTACCTAGAATAGTAGACACGAACGCGTTTTTGACATGGAAGTTGAAGGCGGGCGAACATCTGCTGGCCGAGTACGTGTGTATTTTTCACGACCGCTGACGTTACAAATCGTCTTCGATTAATCATAATTTAGGCGAATTTAATTTCGTGTGTGCGATGTGGCCGTGCCGCATTTGTTCCGGCACTTACCCGTCCATTATTTATAACCACTCGCTCGCAACATCTGCAATACGTTTACTAACACATTGCCAACTTTTTCGCCGCCGCACTGCATTGAAGTGTAAACCAATATTTTTGCCAACTTTCCATTGAGCTGAGCTGCGTTTAGCTATGATTTCTTGCTTGCTACGCGTTCTTGTAAATTAGGAAGCATTCAGGATTCGTACGAACGTATAAATGTGTTCAACAACTGCATATTCAGAGGCGAGTTTCTGTTTGTTACGGGGCTATAAGTGTTCGATGTGGATGAATGTTGTTGTTGATGATATGTTACGAGCACGATTACCTGCGGTTACGGGTTACTTCTAATATGGCGTACTCATGTACATATATGTGTTTATTTATTATTTATTTATTTATTGTAAATGTTAATGCTGTTATCTGAATTATTAGGCCAATATAAGTATTAAAGAAACAAGTGAAATATTAAAAACCGCGACCACTGTGAACATACCTACACGTACTATTTCTAACAAGTCATCAAAAAATGTAAAAGTTTGGAAACACTCTATATGAAGCTATTTTAATCACATAAAGGGTATCATGCTAAATTTCGCTTAAATCTCTTACATGGTTGCCTATCTATGGCCTTTCAAAGAAGAAGAGTTCATCATGGTCCCAGGCAAGATTGTCTAAAAGTGGCAACTTTCCTAAGACATTATTATTACAGTTTTTGGAGCTTAATCTGAATATATTACTGGGTTTGTCGTTTGAAGTACTCCTTGTGTTTATAAGCGACCAGAAAGAAGGCTAGAAATTCTATTCTAGTTGCCTTGTACCCAACTTTAGACTATCATAAATTTTTATTAAATGCACAGATCAATCTGAAACGTTGTACTCTACGATACAACTATGGTGTCTATATGTGGACAAAATTCAGTTGCCATGGTATACATTGTATTACATATACATTAAAAGTTATGCATTTGCAAATTTGGCCTAACTGCGATTTTGTCGAAAAATCTTTTTCCTTTTTTGCTGTATTTTTGAGCACGTATATCTCAACCGATCCACTTCCAATGTTCTGTTCCATAATGTTTCCATAATTAGATGTTTCAATCTTTAGAAGCTATATAGTTTAATTTTAGAGTAACGTCAATTAAAGAAAGCAACTGGTCCGTCCTCAGAGTGTGTTTGGTTGCCATAATTAATTGCCATAATTTACTAACAAATTGCCAACTTTTTCGCCGCCGCACTGCATTGAAGTGTAAACCAATATTTCTGTCAACTTTCCATCGAGCTGAGCTGCGTTTAGCTATGATTTCTTGCGCGTTGTTGTAAATTAGGAAGCATTCAGGATTCGTACGAACGTATAAACGTGTTCAACAACTGCATATTCAGAGGCGAGTCTCTGTTTGTTACGGGGCTATAAGTGTTCGATGTGGATGCATGTTGTTGTTGATGATATGTTACCAGCACGATTACCTGATGGCGAATTGCGCTAAAACACAAACAAGCAGCGCGCAATGCTAGCCGCTGCGTAATGAGCAAACAGTCAATTTGTCCGTTTCAATATTTCACGGCGTGTACATTTGCAATGCTAAATTGTCAGACGGCCGAGATGCACCTGGCTGTTGCAAGTTAAACATTCGCATAAACACGCGTTGGTATTATTAAATTACGAGTAGACCAACTGGTGTTCACTTTGCATGTGAGTAAAAATAGATAATTGATTTAATTAAAAGTAAATAAAATTAAAAAATTAAAAAATTAAAAGTAATATTTGTATGTGAAACTAATTCAAACACTAAGATTCAATTTGAAGTCATATAAATTTTACTTCTTCTTCTTCTTCTTCTTCTTCCATCGACTAGGGTTCGCCCTGTTTGTCGTTATTCAATGGACGACGACGTCCA
>JAODAC010083321.1:0-43724 GCA_027575185.1 Mimaenictus wilsoni | reverse complement strand
ACGTGAAAAACATGTGGTGTAGACTAAACAGTTCAAAAGGTTCTTTCACGCCAGACTAAATATTGATAATTTGGCGATAAATATAAAAAAAGGCCTCAAACTTGCCTCGCCGTTCACAACAGTTAGTATGGAAATCAGTATATTTGTTGAAAGTTTTTTAAATGTATTTTTAAACCTGTTATAATTATAAAAACGTAAATTATATTCGTCAGTGTTGTATCATATGTATTTGGTAATATTCATTGGTTTAAGGCGAAATTTATAAAAATATAAGTCAATACAGGGAAGGAGAAAGGAACAAATAGCTCATTTGAAAATGAAGGGGGCCGAAATATGTATTTCAATCAGTATGCGTTGCGATAAAAAGGACAATAAACGAAATTTCAGGGTTTCAGGAGAAGGGTACGTGCTCCCCCTTGGTCATATATGTCGACGCTCATGATTCAAGTCCTAGAGATTGTTCTAGAATTTCTTTTTCTGTTTTTTGTTTTCTTTGGCCTTCATGTACGTTTGATATTAATGTTTCCCAATTGTTTTTTTGTGCTATGCCCCACCTTTGTCTTTAAAAATGCTTATTACCCCCCTAACCTCCAATATGAGTCGCCCAAGCCCCAATTTTCGAATTGCCCCACTAATTGTTTAAGAGGGGGGAGGGGGAACAACCAATTTCACTTTGGCCGTTTAGGATGGTTCGTAAGCTGCTCAAATGAACTGTTAATAGGACACAACTCACTTGAATGATTGGAAAAACGTTCCGAAAGAAAATAATTAACTTTACATTACTTTTTTTTAAATTTTTCTTTCTATAATTTCTAATTATTGCAATCAAAAGTGACAATAAATAAAAGTAAAATAAATTATACTCTTATGTTCTATTCCTGTAAGTTATATAACTTTGTGTAATAAATTTGAAAGAAGTATTAGAAATGGTAGTCATAGAAAAAGTAGTATAAATATTTATAACTACATATTCTGTTTATGTGTCAAAAGTAAGTTTATTACACACTTCGGACGTAAAAATAAAACCGAAGCAAATGGTAGAGAAAACAAGGTGATAAACAATAAAAGTTAATACACGTGAGTTACACGGCTCTAGTGACAACTCCATCTTCGAACAATTACCCTGGCTTTTTCATACTTATTGTTGTGTATGCATTTTGAACTTTATGTTTGTATGTTCATAAAATAGAATGAACTTCAATATTCCAACATATATGCTCTATAAATAGACTTTTTTTTAATATACCAGAATTTCGAAACTTGTAAGTGAATAATAATTATAGTGTATTACAAATATTGTTTAAAAATAACCGAAATACTTATTTCTTGTATTTAAGAATTAAGATTTGTATAAATGTTTTAAATAGTTGACTTAAATTAACAGTGAATGCTGATCAAACTTTATGCATCATCATTTATCTTCATTTTTCTGTTTTTTTTTAACACATGTATCGTTTTTTTATAATTAAAAGGTTACTATATGCGTTGGATTCCTGGTTGATTTTTATGGTTATGTTTTTTTTTTTGCTATATTAATAATTAATTAAAAAGCCCTGGTTCTTTATGTACATATCGAACGGCTGCCATTAAAACTGCAATTATGCCGTTGTAAACATAAATTTACATTCTCTGCGTTATTTATTAAAAATCAATACATTTTTTCATTAAATGAGCGTAGTAGCCCAGTTGGTAAGATCGCTGCTTACCACACGGGGGGATCCAGGTTCAAATCTTGGTCGTGACAATACTACCTCTACTCGTTGCGGCAAACACATTAACATCTGTGGTTGTCGTTATAGAAGTTTTTTTCACCCTGGGCAGGGCTAGCAACCTACCCAAAGGGTACTAATATGCTCATAATCACCCAGAAAAATTGTGGAAGAATCACAGGCCACTGGCCTATGCCCGGTCAGCGACAAGGCGGGTGAACGAAGAAGAAGAAGAAGATATATTAATATAGTTAATGGAGTCTTCTGTCGATTGTTGATAAAACATATTTATAATAGTTAGAAACGTTAAGTCACTTAATACTTTAGATATTTTACTTGTTTATTTAAATTTCGTACAATACGTATTTTCGCCTATGCGGCATCATCAGGTACTGAATGTTAAAAAGTTACAAAGTGTTATTTATGCAGACGCAGGTATCAAAGTTCGCGTTAGAGGGGCGTTGATAAGTAAATCTAACTTATCGTTAAGAACATGTTCAGCATTGTCCTTTATGGATCTTTTTATGTAGATTGCTTCCAATATGTTCAGTTTATGGCCTTTATTACCTAAATATAAGATTTGCAAATTTAAGATGTCGCACTGGTGTCCAGATGTTGCAAGATATTCGGTTAAGGCAGAGTGTGGGGAATTTCCTGAAGTGTTGGGAATTCTCAGATGTTCCTGAAATCTAATGTGGAAGCTTCTATCTGTTTGTTCTATATATAATTAATTACAATCATTACAATTAATCGTATATATGCCTGAATCGTTTAGACGATCATCTATTGCTTTTAATTTGTTGTTCGAAAGATTTCTCAGAGTGTTTTGATTAGAGATCCCTGACGATTTACTTTATTACTACATCTAACTATTAATCTAGAATTCTTAATATTAGTAAATTCGAAAATAATGATATATTGAAATTATGTGCATTTGCTAATTAGCGAATATTAATTTATACCAGGATTAAAATTTGTTGTTTATTATTTCTGATGTGATTTTATGATTATGCAATTTTAATCAATTAATATTCAATTTATAACTACATTGGTTTCATTTATATGTCGAAGGGTTGTCATTAACATTGATATTAATACGGACGAACACAAATTTAATCATTCTATCTTGTTTGTGTAAAATCAATATGTTCGTTCACTTTATATAATTGGGGAATGTTGGTGTATACAGTTACGAGTTATTAAATACATGAGGCACCTTAATGAGCATACTTGGCTTTCCTTGTACATTTTACAATAATAGTAATCAAAAGTGATAATAAATAAGAGTGAAATAAATTATACTCATAATTTAGATCCCTGTAAATTGTATAAGATATATAGTGTGTAGCGATTTATTCGCAGTGTAAATACTTCTTCTAGGTCTCTTATTTTCACACTTTCCATAATTTTCTTCTTCTTGTTTCTACCTGCGTAGCCTTCATAGAAAACCCAAAATTTTGTACAGCTTTCGCTTTCATTCCTATTTACTCACTCTTACTCTCTTAACTACTCTACTCTCTCTCTCTCTCTCTCTCTCTCTCTCTCTTACCTATCACTATCGGAAGGAACTTACTCAGCCATTTCACCACCACCCTTATGCCTCCCTACCTTTCTGTATTTCGCAGAGCTGGCTTGAGGGGTGGAATGAATTTCCATTCATTCTGTCTCCAGCTCTGAGTTCGTTCACAGCCATTTTTCTCTACCGATATTTCTCGCATGTAATCGTAACTTTCATATGTGAATAAAGAACTTGGTACTTTCGTATATGTGTTAATTTGTGAGCATCATCGAACCCGCGTACCACACACCCACAAGTGTAATAAGTTGAAAGTAGTATTATGCAAAAGCTGTATACATATTTATCACTAAATCTTCCGTTTATGTGGCAAATATGAGTTTATAGCATACTTCGGATATAAAAAGAGAACCAGAGGAAATGGAACAGAAAACAATGTGATAAACAATAAAAGTTAATACACGTTATTTACACGACTCTATTTTTCATAGGTGTGAATAAATGTGAATAAATTTTGATTTTTATGTTTATGTTTATATGCTCATAAAATAGAAGGAACTTCAATATTTTAACATATACGTTCTATAAATTGACGTTTTTTCTAAATACCCCTGAATTTTGAAACTTGTAAGTAAGTGAAATGATTCCTGGATTTAGGAATTAAGATTGGTATACATGTTTTAGGTGGTTGTTTGATTGATAGAATGTTTATCAAAGTTCATGCGTCATTATCCTTTAACAGCAGCCACCGTAAACTTGAAACATCATTGCAATTTTCAAAATTGGTCAACTTTTTAATTGAAAGCTTTCATTTTCATTAATTCCACCAACTTGAACGTATCCATAGTTGTTTAGTTCTGAAAACGCTATGTTGGGTTGCATATAGTCAAAGGAGAAATTACATTTATGAATATAATCATGGTCAGAGTAAGGTTCCTTGTACAATTATAATTTTGTATGAAAAATAAATATACTTTACAATTAATAAAAATACCAAAATACACAAATTTTAATTAGGAACATATTCTCAAATTATTTATAAATTGTTATAATATGTACATTTTCTAATTAATTTTCGATTCTGTTTTATAGTTCTATTTATATGTTTTAAACAAAAGTTTAAATAAAAGTCTTAATTCCATTGAGGGCATGCGACAAAATAAATAAACTCTACCAAGTGTAAATGTTTCTTCTTAAACGATGGACATTATGTCCATTATGTTATGTTATGGGTCGTTTTCTGTATTTTTCTGATGATGATAATGTGTTTAGTATGCAGCTAAAAAAACTAGATAAAACCTATAGTTCTATCTCGCAATGTCAGTTTTCGTTTGGAATTATAAGTGTGGCTTCACAATCAAAGAAGTAAAAAATGAACCTGTCAAAATATCAAACTTTCCTGCATTTTCTCAGTGTTAAAACATTTTCTTGCTTTGCTTCAACAGTCTATTATTTGATGCATTCAATTTGATTATAATGTAAAACAGCGCTGCCCAAACCGTCGATCGCGATCTACCGACTCTTTGTTTCCTGTCGAACCCGCCACATGCCGTGAGTGTCAGTCGCCAATTTAAATTTTCTGCGGGAAATCTAAAAATGTACCAAAAAGTACCAAACAATTTCCAACCAAATTATGAATAATACAATAAAAATGCTAAATTTAGAAATAGAATCGGTTCGGACGAATAAAATCGCTTTAAAAGGAGATGTGGACTTTTGGGTCGGAAAACAGTAAAATTGGACACTGTGCACCGCACCTACACTTTATGAAACTAGCAATTTTGACAAATCAATGCTCTGATTAAACACGATTTGACAATTTTACTGCAGTGATACTTTGGTGGCAACAATGTATTACATTTCCAAAACATGCGTAGTGTGCATATGTCTAACCTAACCTAACCAAAACATGCGTAGTGTGCATATGTCTTAAACTTATGGAATTACTTAAATTCGAAAACAGATGATCCGAAAAATAAATAACAAATTTCAAGCCACATTATGAAAAACTGAACAACAAATGAACACACTCATATATAATACAACTTTATCTCCAACGTGTTCAGCATTATGAAACACACATTCAAACGGACTGTTGTCCCATTTGCTTTGGCGCATCGCAGAAATTAGATTAAATTTCGAAAAGTACGTGACACGATTGACAAGAGCTTTGTGTCCCTTCGGAAAAATCATATCGAACAACATTATTCGACAAACTCATTTCATGCTCAGTTCACGTCAGTGCTTTGAGAAAACTTTTTTGTTACATTTCCCATGCAGAAAACGAAGTTATTAATTAGAAGTTGTTAATTAGAAATAGTTTCCGACTTTTATGCAAACAAAGGCCTTAAACTTTATCACGAGATTAGCATCTGAAATATGAAAATGTTCCAAGCGTTTGAGAATGTTTCACGCACGTTTTAATACAAAACTTTGATTCATTTTACTTCGAAATTCCGCTTTGAAATTGAATTTTGATTTTTTGATTTTTTTTGATTGCAGACGATATATGGAGGAAAATCAAGATGAATGGAATTACAGATTTTCATTTAATTAACCTAATTGCATTCGTAATTCAAATTTCTTGAATGTCAATAATAATTCCGGCTTTGAATGTCGCTCACCAGCACTTCTACATTTTAATCATTAAATATTATTAAATCGTGAACTTGTTGCAGATAGATCTGTTCATATTCGGTTATACTCGGATATCTAAGACTTGTAGAATTTATGTAGCGCATGAATGCGAAATATTATAAGACGGAGAATGGTGGGAAATCAGCAACGGTCGTGAAAAGTTGGTTTCAAATTGATTTAATGTGGAACTGGGGCTTGAGGTAAAGCTGGTTAATTATGGCCGTGGCGAAGGTAAGCGAGGGAAAAGTAGATTCAATTGTTTACGTTTCACATTGATTCTGATTGATTATGGCAGTGTAATATTTTCTGCAATTGTTTCACCCACTTTTACAAAGTCTTTGTTTTGCCTAATCATTATATGATTACAGCAAAACTGCTAAGTATATATTGTTCTACTCTTTTAGTGTGGTTTATGTATTTTATGTGGGTTACAATATGATAATGTAAGTAAGTACTATTTTGTTTGGTAAGACGTATTTAGATATTAAAACGTTAAGTTAGAATAGGCTGGGCATGGTTATATTAGGTTCGGTTAAGTTTGGTTAGAGCTGTGGGTTATTTTATGCTAGATTATATTATACAAAGTTAGATGAAGTAAGACATAACGAAGGTTAGATAATGTAGATAATGTAATGCAACCGTGGTGATTTCGAAGATACTGTACGCCGCACCAACATGGGCGGACTGTATGATAACTTTATTGATGATAACATGAAGTTTATAAACCTTTTACCTTTTACAAATGCAACATTTTTTCTGCTATATTCAAAAGGTTTGCAACATCCTTCTCATTATACACCACTTATTGTTTTAAATGACTAATTCTATTTAAACGCAACTATTTTTTATTCATGCAAATTCTCACTCCAGTTGACCACACCCTTGTTTTTCCCTGTTATTTGCATTCCGCTTTTCAGTGACGAGCCGTATTTTCTTCTGCGATAATCGGCTTATCACGGTGTTTGTAAACATCATAAAAACCCGCCGCATAAACAGCGCGAAAAAATTGAAAGATGAAAGTTGAGCGTATGAGTTAGACGCTTAAGTGCAGAAACATCCAAGTTTTTCGGCATTCATGCGGTTCTATTCGATTTTACGCCCTGATATTTTTGTTTGCCGGACGGCTGATGGAGATCTTTCAGTGAATTTCACGTTGTCCAAGCGAACGCACAAGCAGGGTGAGAGAGAAGGAAATGGTGCTTATCATTGTGGAAATTCAGCACGGATTTCCCATCCGCATTGGCGTGCCATTGTCAGAAGTGGCGGTCATGGAATTGTGGTTTATTTTCGTCAGGAAAAATTAAATCATTCCACCACCGTTTCCCACATTCATGGAATGGGGAAATTTTAAACAAACAAGCAATGAAAATATGGATGAATATAATTTAGACAATGCCGGCCAATTAATTAAGCTACAGATTAATATAGTCAGTGCTCCATAAATATGGGGATTTGTATGGAAGGAAAATTAAGAACCTTGAAAACAGGAAACATTGAGAAATTGAATTGCTTGTGTATATTACACGCTAAATTTACTGTGAACTAACAAATCGCAACGTTTTCTGTTTGCTGAGGGGAAAATTAAGACTTCGAAAGTTTGAATAGACGTGGCTGAGGGGAAAATGATAAAGGACTGCCGAAATTTCTTGGAAAACAAGGATATATTATTATATTCTTTTACAAAATTCGTTCCCGCGAACCTAGGATCAGCAGGCAAGCACTCAAGCGATTACACCACGTAAGCGATAAACTAAAATTTGGAAAAAGATAAATTCAATTACTAGCATTCTCGAAGAGAACGGCTATTCTCATTTTTCCAAATATGCATTAAATACAATCTCTAGTCTCGGTGCTCATTAGATCAGTGCAGTTAAGCAACGTCGAACGTAGCTAGGCGTTGGATGACTGACCACTTGGTCTCCCCACTCAACAAGCGGCTGCGGCGCCGTCCGCGAACTCCTGATTTCGCGGTAAAAACGCGAATGAAGGTTAGGCGATTCGCTTGCAACGGTCCCCGGAAAAAAAGCCGGGTGATAGTTACTATTACACCACTATGTGGTAGAAAAAGGTTGTTGAATAAATAAAATTCTTTTACAAAAATAAAAATTGAAGGTAAAAATTCTAAAAGAATATCTTATAATGTTTTCTTTGTTTCTTCGCTTCTATACGTGCGCATGCCTCGGGGAGTAAATTAGTGAATGTGAACGCAGAGTGTTGGGAATTTTGGCATCGTATATCTTTGAAACTCGGAATTCGATTTTAACATTTCTTTTTTTGTAATGTGTGTGTCTTTTCAAGTTAAGTGATAGAATTTTTTTGTGTTTCTTTTAATATAAGTCTTTGAGTTTTTTAAATTTCAAATTTGCCCTGAGGTGCGCTTTTATATAAGTCGAGAAAGTCGCTTTGCGCATTTACAGAAGTATTTAACTTCATCTATTGATGCATTGATCAGATGTCATCATACTATCATATATGACCAAATGAAACTAAAATACTGAAATTTCATTTCATGTTTAACAACTTTAAGATATACCTATTTTTGAGATTTGTACTAACAACTTATTCATATATTTCAATCCCCATTTCAATGGTTCTCGAACGATCCTCATAAAACTGTCACCAGCCAGAAAAAAAACTATTAATTGCGACAAAGATATTCACCAAATTCTTTAATTGTAATTATATCATCAATTTGCACTTTAATTAAATTAATTTTAACAAATTTGGATGAGTCATTTTATTATCTATCGATAGAGGTCAAACAAAATATAATTTTATGGAGCGCGGAGTAATCTCTAACCCTTTGGTTGTAAATTGCCAATAACTTGCGTTTAGCACGATCAATCTGAATGATATTTACATCGGCGTATTTGTTAATTTTTTTGTGATTTTGTGAGGATTTTTATAGTCCTGCGCATTAATTTCCATAAGAGATATCCAATTTAATTGATCATTACATCCGTTCGGTATCCGATATTACAAAACGACGACTACGGATCTGATTGCAATAATACAATCTATAATATATTAGAAGCTCCAGTATCGAATGGCAAAATTTTATTTTACGTGTTATTTTAAATGGCGTAATTTGATCTCGCTGTTGGAAGGCTCGCTGCTAACTTTTTATCGGTATTTCAATAAGCTATAAACTTATTTTAAACGCGAGAAAAACTGAATTGAAAGTGTTAATTTATAATAAATATATATAAATTATGAATATTATTATTCTCTTTTTTTCCAATTTGCATGCTGTAATGACAATTATAATTTTAAATTAAATTTAACCATTTCAATAATAATTTTAATGAGTACTTCGCTTTTATGCACGCTTTGCTTTTTTCTGTTTTTATGTGTATTTGCACCTGTTTGCATTCATAACGTGTGCGTTTCCGCTCGTTTTCGTTCGTAATTTGTTATTTATCGTTTGCGTTTTCTTTTTGTTTGCATGGCTTTATAGGTCGGCTGAAAGCAGGGCGCTGCTTGCTGCTGATGGGCGAAAAATGCGAGCTTTTAACGCGACAGCGGCTGCAGGCGTTGGAGGAGTGTGCAAGAAGTCCCCAGCAATGCGCTCACGGTGATCACCTTGCGACAAATCCACGCTTACAGGATTTTCCCTACCCGACAGCCGAAGCTGGCAGCGTGTGGCAGGATAAGGTGCGAGATGAGCTACACCACGGCGATCGCGGGCGTGATAGGACAGTATTTTCAATGGCAAATGATCGTAGTAGGGTACATATGGTTACAACGAACAATCCTAATTATAGTAAGTACATATTATTTTCATTTTTATTTCTACTCACGTTTAATAACATTTAGGAAGTTGTAAAAATGTTATCGAGATGATGGGAAGTTGAGATTTCTGTACGACATTAATTCCATTCAGATAGTAAGTTCTTTTTTAAATTCTTTTTGAAATTTATAGTCTTTTTCGAAGTTTAAGAATTCTATTTGTATTTAATATAGAAAAATTATAATAAGGATTGTGATATTAATCAAAGTTTAACAAATTTTATAGTTTGTAACACACGTGGTAAACTGCGATACAAATATATTTATATCCCGCGTAGGTTGGTAACGGAAAAGGGGTTCCACGAAGAAGTTCGAATAGGTTCAGTGAAAACTAGTAGCTCGAAAGCGTTAGTTAATCATCATTGCCAAACCAAGAAAACAATATTAACAGACAACAAGACAACAAGTAAAGAATAAGAAAAAAATAAAATAAAAACAGAAAGAAAAGATCCGACCTGAATTTTGTCGTCGTGGGCCCACGTTGCTCAAAAATGGCGGCACAATCATTCAATGAAATAAATCCGCCAAAAACGTTAGGTGGGAAAATATTCTGGCAAACCGGACCGAACTCCGACTCTTTTCTCCTGATCGGGAAGGAAGAAGGCTCGCATACGTTACAAATTATGTTGCGCGTTTCCTACCCATAAGTCACACATGCGCACAATGTCTGCCTTGCAGAAACGGACCGTAACAAGTTTATAGTTTTTGGGTTTTTTTTTAAATTCTACAATATGAAAATATACCTACATCTGCTTTAAATCTTCCAACAGATTAATTTTCATGTACTACAATTCGTGTCAAAGCGTAGTAACGGCTTTTTTGTTATTACTCAGCGTCAAAAGATCTTCATGAAAATGCATTTTACGGCTTTTACAATCCCCTCTGGCTACTGTAATAGCCATTCATATCCATGAAAATTTGTATATTTGCATTTAATACATAAAAATGCAATAAAATGAAATGAATAAAAATGTTGTTACCCCAGCAAAATTTAATTTTTTAGTCATAAAAATCTCTTGCCACCTTGTTTTTAATGGATAACAACCGACATACAACCAATTTTTATGAATTTAGTGATACACATTAGACAGGTATATGTTTTAAATTGAGGTTAGAAAAATGAAGTTCAAAGCGTTAGATTACCATTTTGCTTTAATGTTATTTAAATATATCGCAACAAATTATATCGAATGCGCAGTGGATATTTTTTAAATTAATGTTTCAGATTTTTTTGAATGAATAATAAGATTTTTTGAAAAAAACAATAAATCATAAATATCTTTAAAAAATAAATTTTATTACGCGTATGTCCTTACTTAGGAAAACTCAGGACACTGAAGGTTACAACAGATAATCATGTACTGACACTATATTGTTCAACATTATTATTATATGCTAATCATTATTTACGACAAATTATTTATGGCAAATTGCATTATGAGTCGATGTATGTGTACTATATTCATTACCTAACTGCTCTAGCTTGCCTAACACTAAGCTATCTACCAGTACATTTATGAATAGCTGTAGGTCATGCACATTACACAAGCCTAGAAAAAGAAAATAACTAGTTAATATACTATGGATGGTATGGAACGGGGGGTGGCAATTTTGAAGATGTTAAGAAAGCGGAACTACGGGGAGGTAATTGAAGGTACCTAGGGAGTGAAGGGAATGAAGAGAGTGAAGGTTACGTTTTGTTGAAATTGCATTTATGGAATTAAATTTTGGTTAAAAAGTATTTAAGATGTTAAGTGTTATTTAGTTTTACTTATTACAATGAATTTGACAGCGAGTACTTTGCAATGTTTTTTTTCCTAGCTCATTCACACAACTACAAGCATACAGTCTTATTTGAACGACCCCAGACAAGCATTGACATATCAAAGAAGAACATGTAATCAAAAAAGAATTATTGCAAAATATTTGCTCTAAAATATGTAATGCAATACACTAAATTGCCAAATTCTATATAAACATATATATTACACGATTACATCATTAACTAAATAAGATATGTTCCAAAAATTACGAAAGAGCAATATAACAACATTAGTAGTACCTAGATACACAGAAATAAACTATGTTTATTCATTTTTCAATAATTTAATATGAGTGAATAAAAATTTGAATTGTAAACTATGGACATTCATTTTCGTCTTCTTCAGGTTACGATAATAGAGATAGATAGATATATTTTAACGGCTATCGACCATTACAGTCTTTCTGCAATGAAATAAATGTACATCGTACTACATACTATATATAATAGGTTTACATATTTATGTATGTTCGTAGTAGTGTGTTTTCAGGAGTTTTCAATTTAATAGGTGAATTTGCAGTGAAAGAAATACAATGCGGTTCAATGATAGTCAAATTAATTGGGTTATTTTTGAATTTTTGTTGAAGTTCGACATACCGCATGTTGATAGGGAGTAATTGGGTTTTGGTGTATAACAGGATTATGAAGGGGGTTATTAGGATGTCGGAGTTTGGTTATGGTTCGCAGTGCTGTTGTTTCTGCTACTTTAATTATGCGTTTTGTTCTGTTGGTAGTGTTGAAGATCGGAGTCCGGATGCAATGTATGGATTATTTCTAAGTTTCGCAACTTGGAAAAGCAACCACTTGGCTGGTGTATCTTAACGAGGGAATTAATGCTAGTGTCAAAACTCTAACCCAACCAAAGTCTACCAAATTATGACCAAGACTCAATATATTTTCCCAAAAACCAAAACAAGTTTACAAAATTCCTACTGTATACAATTCTACACATGGGGATGGGGAGACGAACTAATACTCGTGTGCATCTGGCTTCGATACATTAACTTGAAGAGTTTCATCTTTTGCACGAGAAATCACTATGGGAGACAGCTAAGTTAAATACATTTTCTCGAAAGCAAAGACTTATTTAAACATTTCTACGATGCCATCAAACTCCTAACTTCTTGCCCTAATATTGAATACACAAAAACAGATCTTTAGCTCAGCTGAAAAAGCTCTAAACACACGAATATGGTAAACATTCAACTACAATTCACACGATAATTAAAATTTCAAACCATTCGTATCACAAATATTACAATAAATATGGAAAATAATTATGCATACAACAGTAGTATTAGCTAACAATATCAGTGAATAGTCTAGGATAAGTCTGCAGATGGATTTGTAGATACGAGTGGCCGTTGTGGTGGAAATTTCTTCTTTTCCATAGGTTAGAGTTCGAAAATGCATTGCTCTTATCTTGACCTGAGTTTTCATGTGATTTGGTTGTTAAATTCAATTCCTAGATATTTAACTGTTTTCTCAGCATGTATAATTACGTCGCCTAAGCTGAGGTTGGAAGTCGCCTGTGTTATCTTATGATATAGTATAAACATTTATTTGGGTTAATATTTAGGTGCCATTTCTTAAACCAATCGTTGATAGTGTCTGTGAGGGTCTGTAGTTGGTTCATGCAAGTTTCCATTTTCCGGGCGTGTGTTACTAGTGCTGTATCGTCTGCATATTGTAGTAGTTGTAATAGCATATTGTAATAGTTACGATAATATTTACTTAAAAAGCAAAAAAAAAACACGTTCTCTTTCATATAGTAGCTCACAGACTTAATACTAAGGTAACAAATTGTACTCATTTAAAGAATTTTGAGCTGCCTTTTTATGAATTGTACTCTTTAAAAACCATACTTTCGGTAATTTGTGCTCTATGTTGGATAATTCTGGGTTTCTGGGCATAGGCGGGTGACCACTTGGAATCTTGACGGAACAACCATAGTAACGGTCGTCTAGGACTTTGTAAAATTACTATTAAAGTTTTATTTAATTTATTTACTTCCCCATGAAAATTTCTACACAGTTTAAGACAGTAAAATTTTGAATCATACAGTTTACTGGCATATTTTATTTTAATATAACAGATAACACATATACAACTGCCATTTTGTAATAAAATTCACATAAAGTCAGGGTCAATTTTTGTTATTCACGTATAATGACAATATTTGGTTGAAATTTACGGCTTTTACCATTCTCCCTGCCGATCGTTAACAGAAATATGGATACTTTTTCCACAGATATAAAGTACAATTGCATTTGCGCACTTGTCTCATGAAATTAAATTTTAAATATACGAATGAAACTATCAACCAGGATATTTCAAATTCGTGGATAGAAATAAGAAGATAAAAGAATTATCATTTACCAGATCGATAAATAAGTTTAAGAACCGGACTATTAAAGATTGATTTTATAGGTACTAAACCCCCCCATGTATGTTTTGCAGATGATTCTCATCTTTACAAGAATAAAATACGACTGTAAATTTAGGTCAAGTATATAATAATTCCAGTTCATCTTCTCTAAAATTAATTTATGTGGAAAATATGTTCGGACAATCATGACATAGTTAAGATAAACATTTTAAATGTTGATTTATCTTAACCTTTGTTTTTGCAATCATTGCATTTGTGTAGTACACAACTAGAGAACAATAAGTACTTCAAGGAAATACTACAATAAGCAATTAAATCATCTTAACAAATTGCTTGGCCATACATTTACTTGTTTAAATGCACATTGAACAAAGTAATAATAACTGTAAATTGCAAGGAGACATTATTATGCAATTATCATTATTTTACTAACAATTATATGTATAACTATAAATTTAAACGTACATATTTCTCAATGTGTGCAGTTTACTGTCGTTTACAGTAGGTAAATAACAGTAAATATGAAAATATAAGTTACAGAAAATAATTATAATAATTTACGACTAAACAGTTAAAGTTAACTCATATAATTTAATGAACTCACATATTAAGCACACAGGTGTGTTAATAATTTAGTTCAATGTTCATTTTTTTACTGAATTGGAGCATAGATTGTTTTGACTTTACTACTATAATATATTTAAATTTACTACTTTTATCATTTACCACATGTGTTTTATGTGGTATTATTATATTAATCGGCGTAGCTTCACATCATAAAACTCCCAAATGTATATTTGTAAATATTTTGGATTGAAAGCACTGGCGGAAACGATTCTACGAAGTGTGAAAAATGATGAGCATGATGATAGTAAAGGGAAAGTATCGCTTTACATTAGCATTAAACTTCTGTATATGACAATTATTACGGTACAAAAGCGGGAATTAATTCAGCGTCGCACTCTCGAAAATAACTGCTCTATTTTCTTCTTAATAAATTCATAGCCGAACTGCACTTATGACTTTCAAATTTGCAGCAGTGTGCGCGCAATTATTTCGGGCAGGGTTTTATTATTTAGTGAATCGCTGCGCTGGCGGTAAAAACATTGATGCCGCATCATTTGCAAGCATGGATTTTACTTTTTATTGCGTATTTATTCAAATGTGTTTGCAATTACGGATAATAACTTCGTAATTAGATTTTCGAAGTACCTTAATATTTTTATAGGTTTCCGCTAGCCTTTTTAAATGGTTTAATTGTGAGTGAAAAGTTTGGTTGTGTTGATCCGAAGTGAGGTCCATGGAGATTGTCCTGTTGGAAGACTCTGCACCTTGACTGTTGACTTAAACTGCACTGATTCGTACAAGTATATAAAACTTAAACCTATGTCTAAACTAATCTAATGGTGGTGGCTGCACCTTGCCCACAATCCTAGTGAAGCCGATAACAATGAATATGCCATTTTATTAGGGAAGTTTATGGCATAGTTATTAAATATACTCAATGTAGTTAGAAGGAAAAATACCTGAGAAATGGGAAAGCTAATACGGAAGCCACTGTTGATGTATAAATCAACAGGACATCGTAAGGTAACAAGTGTTATTGAACTCCAAAAAATATTTGTATTTATATTTGCATCTATATTTATATTTATATTTGTAGTTTACTGTTTAGGAGCTGTTTTCAGACATATTAGCTTATAGTTGGACGCGAAAATTGAGATGCACTTGCGCCCTAACTACGTCAATATCTTTTAGTATATATGGTTGTAATTTGATTCAATAAATCAGTAGTAACAGAACTTTGCTTAGATGCACTTCACCACAACGAAGAGCCTAAGAACCTCAGTTGTGAATATTTCCCCTGTCAAGTGTCACTACAACCTACTTCTTCGACTTGTGCTGCATCTGATGATCGTGTAAGTTGTTGTCATTCCGTGCAGAATTTACGCCTATGTACCATCTTCAAGATACTCCTGGGAAGTACCAGTCCCTGAGGTTGTGACTGACCGCCACTTTTGGCGGAATTCGCACACAGCCACCTATTATATTATGACGGAAAATCGAAATGTATTATGCTACTCTAGTTGACTTGAATTCTGATAATTATAAAGTATAAAACTTTAGACCAAAGTCCTAGGCATATTAGAAACTGTTACAGAAGTATTTAACGTTGCCAAAAGAAGAGAAAGCTAGTTTACCAGCTTTCTATAAACTTTAGTCTAGTAGACCTTGTTAAGTGATTGAACACTGAACATAATTGTTTAGGGACACCGTTCTTTGTCTTGTCTAAAGTCTACTGTCTACCACGTCAGGATAGCTCAAGCGGTGGATACCATCCCTAAAAGCATGGCTAGCGCGTACGCACGGAGACTGTGACCACTACCTTACCCAGTTCCTTACTGGCCATGGCCAATTCGCGTCGTACCTCCACAGGTTTGGCAAGAAAGACAGCAGTATGTGCAACCACTGCTCACTTGGCGTAGCAGACACTCCGGACCACACCCTTGAAATCTGCCCAGCATGGGTCAAGGATCGAAAGAAACTCCTGACGGCGACCCGCTGTGCGAACAGCACGCCTGAGCTAGTTGGGAGAGCAATGCTCAATTCGTAAGAAACTTGGAATGCCATGGTTCTCTTCTGCGTGAATGTCGTGAGAGAAAAGCGCAAAGTCGAAGAAGGACCCGCATAGAGGGTACCTAGACCGTTGCACTGACGAAATGTTGAACACGCGATACCGGTGCGGCGTGTCTATTGTTTAGGGGGTGCGCACAACACCACTATTATATTCTAATAGTAGCCACCTCTCTCATAGGGCCAGTTGTTCCGGTTAGCTAGACCGGCAATGCCCAAAAAAGTCTACTGTCTACAGTGCAATCAGCTTGGGAAAGCATTTCGCATTTTGGTCTAGTAGCAAGACCATGAAAATACAAACACTATACTGAGACATGTCTCAGAGATCATTTATTTGGTCTGTAAGAACAAAAAAGTAAATTTTCAAATATTCGGATATATGTTACTCAAAGCAGAACTTTGAATAATATCATACAATGAAAAACTACCAATAACTATTGCAAAAATAATGTAAAATAAAAAATGAAATAATAGAATAGTAATTGGTTATAACAAGTTTACTTAAAAGATAAAAAACTAGAAATAATATATAAAAAATTTTATTAGATAGGAGAGGTATCTATACAATAACATTTTTCAGTAGCAATTAGAGTAAGTAGTTTTCCATTTCCATATTTACACAAAATATTCGTGTATGCGAATGTAAAATGCACCCAAATTTTTCATACACCGCTTGAAAACATATAAACATGTCCGAAGCAGAACAATTTGGGTAATGAAAATTCTATTTGTAATTTGTACGGTCATATTTTCTGTTAGCAAACAATATACTAGATTGCACTATTTTTGTCATGAGTACGTGAATTTCCAAAATTTGCACTTCTCGTTTGATAGTTGCCTAATATTTCACATAAAACCCATGAATAATTATCAAAAATGTGTTTATTGCACATATAAAAGCCCTCGTAACTAACTTTATAGGTGTTGGTGATTGGAGTGTGGAAAATTGATGTTTTACGTGTTTATTACAATTTGGTCAACATACGTTTCCCTTTACAGCATCGTGAGGTACTAAAGAAAAACTTAAACTTATAGACTATTTATTCAAATTTTTGTGAATGGTGTTGGCGTTAATATATACGGATGGTCATTTATAAGGTGGATATTTTTGTGTACTGCGGGCTTTATGTTTGACGGAACCGGTGCCAAGAAAAGTAAGGAAATTAACAGATAATTCCGAGACGTTTGTAAATACTCCCAGCCCGGTTATAGCGACCAATAAGGGCGTTAAACCTTTGGTGATTAGCGATTCGGAGGCCGAAGAACCAATTTCGATCAGTAGTGATTTTAAGAGAGATAACGTTGTTGTTTGTTTTGATAGCGACACGCAGCAGGAGCTTATGAATTCACCTAATACAGACGTAAGTTTTTATAAAAAGTTTTATAGCACAGAATATAGTGTATTTGTCTGCCAAATATTCTGTACATATGTTTGAAGTATTTGCATGTCAAGAAAAATATTTTAGAAACATATTCTTATAATCGAATGATTCGGCCGTCGGAGTTTGGTAAAACATGATATTAAATGTTGGTGAATGAAATATGAAATAAAATGTATGTTTTATGGATTTATTACAAAAATTGTACAACGTACGTTTCGATTTGCAGCATCGTCAGGTACTAAAGAAAAACTTAAACTTACAGACTATTTATTCAAAATTTTGTGAATGGCGTTGGCGTTAATATGTCCGGTTGGCAATTTATAAGGTGGATTTTTGTGTAAAGCGGGCTTTATGTTTGACGGAACCGGTGCCAAGAAAAGTAAGGAAATTAACTGATAGTTCCGAGACGTTTGTAAATTCTCCCAGTCCGGTTATAGCGACCAATAAGGGCGTTAAACCTTTGGTGATTAGCGATTCGGAGGCCGAAGAACCAATTTCGATCAGTAGTGATTTTAAGAGAGATAACGTTGTTGTTTGTTTTGATAGCGACACGCAGCAGGAGCTTATGAATTCACCTAATACAGACGTAAGTTTTTATAAAAAGTTTTATAGCACAGAATATAGTGTATTTGTCTGCGAAATATTATGTACATATGTTTGAAGTATTTGCATGTCAAGAAAAATATTTAAGAAACATATTCTTATAATCGAATGATTCGGCCGTCGGAGTTTGGTAAAACATGATATTATATGTTGGTGAATGAAATATGAAATAAAATGTATATTTTAGGGGTTTATTACGAAAATTGTACAACGTACGTTTCGCTTTGCAGCATCGTCAGGTACTAAAGAAAAACTTAAACTTACAGACTATTTATTCAAAATTTTGTGAATGGCGGCGTTAATATATCCGGATGGTCATTTATAACGTGGATATGTTTGTGTAATGCGGGCTTTATGTTTGTCAGCATGCTGTGTTTATAGCCTGTTACACCGGGTTCTAAAAACTTCAGATTAGATATAGAGCAGTGATAATCGCTGCTCACTGCACGTTTAGCCATTGCTAATTGTTTGGGTAAACGCGCTTCAATTTCTCTGCTATGCTCCAAGCCTCTGGTGAAAATATTACGCCTTGTTTGGCCGATATAAATAGCGCCACAATCATTGAACATAAGTTCATACCCCCCTGAGTTAAGTAAATAATCGGAGGGAGCTGTGAATTTATTGTTCGTGTTCGTAAGGAAGCGTAGTGAACGGACGGCCGAATCATTCGATTATATTAAATTTATAGGTTAATAATATTAATATTTATGGTTATTTGTATTATGGGGGTGTTGGCTATGAATGTGGCGAAATAAATTGGAATTTTAACCGAATCACAATCATATAAGTATTAAATATTGAGGGTTTAATTGAATTTCGGCGTCACGGTTGAAGCAACTAAACGAATGATCGAAAATCGGTGATTCTATTTTAATTGTGACATATACTACATAATGCTATATATGCTATATATGTGTAGGTTAAAAATTGAGGTTGACGGGTTTAACGAGTTTTAAAACGTGTGCATATTGGTGACGTATCCGAAATGTGATAGTTGTTAATGTATACGCGTCTGACAAGGGGAGTCTCTAGAGTCGACCGCACAGATTAGCATGAAAATTGGTTCACGCGTAGAATAAGACCAGAAACTAATTAATTATACCCAACCGAAACAAAGCAACTCTCAAGCGTTATCCACGCTGTTGATGCGCGAATATGTGCATATTTGCTGAACTCTATTCCTCACGCGCTCCTCAAGCGTAGTAATTCGGCGCAAGTGAAGACGCCCAAGACACTCGACATGCGCAACAGAAACATTCTTATAAAAAGTACACTATTGCACACTGGACGTGTGGGCAAGGACTTATAATGTTGCACATCGAAAAAGAGAGAAAGTTTGATACTAACTTGACATGCATAACCTATTTAAATATGTTGGATATTCTGAGAGGAATTTCCGTATATAAAGGCCTTCAGTCGACTGAGAAGTCAGGTCATATCCGCTACTCGCTTTCTCACTCTTTAGAGTCAAGTAAGTTTCTGTTTTTCCACTGCCCGGTGGTCGGTCATGTTAGCAAAGCTATGCGAGAGTAATTAAAGCCATTTTATATGTAATACTAATAACTCTCAAATAAATCAAATTGTAAAGTATCTAATTTACTTTATTTGATTATAAGTAGTTGTAGTTAATAACCTACACCTTGATATAAACTAATATTAAAAATTAGTATGAACATATACCAATCTAATAATCAATTAATAAATATAAAGCAGAAGTGAAATTGACATACTGCAGCTCTGTGATTCCAGGATCTACCGATTCACAATGAAAGTCGAATTTCATATTCATTGCCTGTTCTTAATATTAAACCAGCGTACATATTTATTACCTATCTCAGTTAACGAACCTTCTGCATGATTAAGATATTCTCTCATTTCACCATGCATACTGCATTTGCCAATCTCCATGTTTATGACTTTCAATTAACCAACATGAGCGCTATAAGCAGAATTTATGTCTTAATTTAAGAACGTTTATTATTCATAAGTACAAATGCAGGTTTGTTCAATAGCATGTTGTCCCGACAACTATCTTATCAGCACGATCAGCAAATGGAAAAATCTGACGTGTTGATTTCAAATTGAACAATTAGAACATGTTTGCCAAGATACTGTTTGTTGTAATGCAGGCTTGGAAAGAGGTGAAACAGGAGCACATTAATTGCAGTCTAATTAAAAGTAAAAAACGGTAAATCGTTTCTCTGATTGATGCGCCGCGAACAGTAATATCAGGTTGAGTTGGTTGGAGACTATTATTTCCTTTCAGTAGTATGCATGTTGCGATAGAAGGAAGTTATGCATTTTTAAATGTGCACTGTAATTATTAATCGCTTTAATTATGTCTGGGCATTCTACATGGGATGTTGTAGTGTGCAATTATGTTATGATTTTTGTTGTTTTCTTGACTTATAGTCTTGTCTTGCACGTTTGTTTATTGCCTTTGTATTTATTCCAGTTTGAAACAATTTCATAATACCCTTGTTATCGTAAAGCTAATGTAAAATAATTCATATAACCTCCATGAAAATTTCCGAATTCTGACATAACTAAATACCATAGTTTGATGTAGATTTGGAAAACAAGTGCGTTGATACGGTTTTCAGTAACTTGCGCGTTTTATAACCAAGTTATGGGTTTATAGCCCATAACTTGATTTTTCTATATAACTTTCGCCATTTACTTCAAATAAGTATAGTTATGAAGGGGTGACCAACATTAACGAAGAATGGAGCCTTTTCTATATATGAATTGTGGCTTCGTGCAACATTTAGCATCACAACGCGGAATTGGGGTACCTGCATTTGGACTTACTTCGCGTAATAGAACTCTGCCCAAGCAGTGTCTCAAGTTTATAATAATATTGATTTTATTATTCTAAAATCTCAAAAACCTAACTTAAATATCCGCACTCATGGGGATGAAAATACCTAATATACAAACCTGCATACATTTTATGGGATAGTGGCTTTCTCACGTTACGCTGAAAATACTATACAAAAATGGATGCAAGATATAGCTAATTAAAGTATAAGCGGCGTGTCGTTCCGAAAACTAGTAAAAGTCTGAAAAGGTCGAGAGACATAAAAACCTTTTATCATTCTCTAACAGATCTAAAACCCTATCTTGAGCATCAAATAGAAAACAAGAACCTTGAAGTATTTAAAAATCCAGATTGAAGCACACACAAAGATTAACATTCGCACATTCACAATATTTTTCATTTTGAACAAGCAATTTATCACAAAACAATCAAATAAGAATTATAAGACAAGCATGTAATATCCTTAATTAGGCTCATTATACATAATCATGTCAAAATGTCTCCTCCAATAATCATTAAATAATAAACTTGTATTAATTAGTATTATAGTACCTATCAAATGAAGTGATTTTTATTCACTTAATTGCTAAACTTCCGTTTACTTCCACTGACCTCTGTCAGAAGCTAGCTTGTCAATCATCTTTCGAAATTTAGGACACAACTTGCGTTTATTGCCACTGCGACCCAACGCAGACAACTTTTTACAGTTGAAAACGTCAAGCTTACCAAAAGTAGGTGCAAGTACACGCAAACAATACGAGTGTGCGTACGTCTGGTAATTGTTCATTCGCTGCGTTGTGCAATATTTGCAGCGCTCGCGCTTCATTTCCCGGCATCGCAGCTGTTTTCATCTCAACTGCTTGCTGATGCCACTTACTTACGCCTATTTAGGCCTGCAGCTGAAGAAGCACGAAGAAACGAAAGAAACGATTGCGGATCCTAGATATGTCGACGGATAACTAACTGAACGGTTCTCTCGGGTCGAACGAGCGACTTTTTTGATGACAAAAGTTGAAGGCTATTCAACAAGTTCGTATATGTATCTGGGTGGAAAATTGTGACAAGTTCAAGGTTGTTCGAACCAACACATGAAAATATTATTGGAAAAATTTTAAATTGGTTTAAAAATTTGTGTAATATGTGAGCTGCACACAAAAAGTTTGGAGTGTAGACCGTGAATTTGGATTTTTATAGTTTGACACACTTTTCAAAATGGAAAATGACAAAATGTGGCTAAAAATGTTTAAACTAAAATCAGTTTCGTCGTTTTTGAGTTGATCATTTATTAAAAATTTACGTATTTTCAATTTATTCACATTTTATTTTCCCATAAATATGCAAAATGAAATATTGATTTTATTAATGAAAAATTCAATAATGTTACTATTAATTCCAATATTAGTAGTAAATGACTTAACCTATAAATAAAATTATTACCAGCATAAACTACTGATTACAGTTTTAATTACATTTCGGAAAATTGAATATCGTAAAAATATCATAATATATTCCATATTTGAAGTGATTTTAATCAATAATTTTCAATAATTTAATATTAAATTTCACTGAACCGTTATCAAAATGCATTCAAAAAGATTTATTAAACCTTTCGACCAGGTATGAGCAACCTGCGGTCGTCGAACATATTTGCACAGCTCGCGAATGTATTTTAAATAAGTATGACAACTATGAGAGTATTGTATATTTTGAAGGATATTTGTAAGATAATTATATGATTTTTATAAATATTGATTATTTATTCAACAACCTTTTTCTACCACATAGTGGTGTATGGGAATAGTAACTTTCACCCGGCCCAATCCGGTCTCGCTACCGATGGTATGTACTTGCTTTGAACTTTTTGTGCATATGTTTTTTATTCGGCAAGCGAATCGCCCAACCTTCTTCCTTCGCGTTTTTACCGCGAAATCAGGAGTTGAGTGGGGAGACCAAGTGGTCACCCATCCAACGCTTAGCTACGTCCGACGTTGCTTAACTGCACTGACCGAGACTAGAGATTGTATTTAATGCATATTTGGAAAAATGAGAATAGCCGTTCTCTTGGAGAATGCTGATAATTGAATTTGTGATCTAACGAGCACCGAGGTCCACAACGCGGCAAGCCGCCGCTGTAAGTATTGATTTACATTTCAATTCGCCAAATCATACCTTTGAAAAGCGTCGTGTGGTCTAATACGATCCAATTGCGCCACAATTCATTCCAGCAGATCTTGTTTTATTATTGTGGTTATAAGTTTATGGTGGTAATAAATATATTTTATGTCGTATGTCTCATATGTCATAAAATTTAAATCATGTATTATAAGGTAATATCAGTACTTACACTAAACAGATTAGAAAAGTACTTACTCTATTGAAGTACGTGAGGCGGGATATAAATTGACATAAGTAGCAACCCGCACGTAGAACTGATAATACCATAAGAATATAGAAAAATTGCTGTTTGTTTTAGCTTGTCAGCTTGATATTTCGTATTGGAAAATCTACTATTTTTGTTAGATTTACCTAGCATCGACTTCTGTGCTCATTACCTCTATAGAATTCTATTTCGGTGTAACTGATCATTGATTATATGAGAAAAAATTACTTCTAAAAAGTGCGAATGATTTTGTTGCACTTTGAATACCTATATGTAAGTTCAAAGTGCAAACTTATACGATTCGTTTCCTTTTTACTTTCAGTCAATCCATCTGTTTACTGATGCCTCGGTTTAGCTATATTTGGTTTACAAACAAAAATATTGAAATGCATTTCTAAAAAACCTAAGAATTCGAAAGAAAATACGTATAATCTCGATTTACGAACGTTTCAACTTATGTTTAATTCCAGTTATTAATTCACCTAACAATCAGACAGGGAACAAAAAAGAAAAGTTATGAACACTTACGAACTCATACAAAATTAATTAAATGTAATAAATATTTAGGAGTACATAGTGATGGGATAACCTGATGACCGGTTTGGCAACTTATAATTATCAGTAATTATGTATTTTGGGGCACGAATTTTATCTAGAGAATTTGATTAAATGATGAATTACACACTTTTACTATAAATTTATCCTTAATGGATTTCCACTTGAATGCTTGTTTTATGTTCTTTGTAAGATTAACCTCACTTTTTAACATTTATTCGCGTAGATATTTATATCTTTTGTAATGGTTAATATATCGTTTTGTAAAAATACACTCCCAATATAATGCCAATATTTTTATTATTTTTTTATTTCACGAGTATTTTAATTCATATCAATTAATAATTATTTAGGTTTATAGATTTTCCGATAGGAATGTTAAAGTAATCGCAAATTTACATTTCAATTTAGCAGATCATACATGAGTTTCTTCTGTTTTCAGTGAAACCTCGGTTAATGAACGCCTCGGTCTATTCAGGGTACGAACAAAAAATTTAAAAGTCGTTAAATACTTATCAAACTACCGTAAGAAAACATACAATTTACAAGAAGAAAAGAAAAATAAAAAACTAATAAGTAAAAAACAAACATGACGAAAATTGTTTCAGGTTATGAACACTTACAAATTCACATGAAAGTAAACATAGCAAGTGTATTGGAAGTAAGTGTTTTACAATTCATTTTATCAGTACATTTTGATAAAATTTTGTTTTGCTAACCGTATTTGCGCAACAAACTTGAGTTTATGAAAGTACTTTGAATATAATTTTTTTTAATGAAATCTGTCTTTAATATGTTTCCGCTTGAATGCATTTTTATGATCTTTGTGTAATTAAGCACACTTGTTAACATTATTCACATAAATATTCCTTTTGTAACGGTTAATTTATCTCCTTATTACAATACCCTCATAATATAATGTTAATAGCATTTCATTTGGCACAGAAAATAAACACTGTTTTACAAAATATATTTTAGTGTTTAAAAGTGTTTCTTTTCTGTGCCAAATTATTCAACATGTTTTATCAACAACCGACAGTCGACTCCATCAAGCATAAATAGCATTTCAATTCATATCAATAATGTAATATGAAAATTTATAAAAATTCAAATAATCGTATAAAGTAAAAATTAATTTTCACTTCAATTTATCGCCTCATCCAACATATCACAAGCGTAATCTATTATTTATTCCGTTAATTTAATCCAGAATTTTTAAAAAATGCAAAACGTGACACTGTTAAAACTGCTACGAACATTGGAGTGTACAATAAAAATGAAATATTATAGCACACGCTATCGGAAAAACGGGAAACTTGCACTTGTTCCAGCTCGCGTACTGGGAAAATAACATTTCGCGTTTCACGGGCTACCGGAAGTTTTAAAATGCAGACTGCCGTGCGAAATGTTCAACATTCAGTTATTTTCCGAATATACCGCTGGTATAACATGGTAATAGTATAATATAAACGCAGGTCAATTGCACAAGACTTTAACAAATCAACAAATGTATAGGCAAAGAAAACGGAAGGAGGTGAAATTTACCGTCTTTTTCTTTGGCCCTTGGCAAAATTATGCTCCTCAAGCATCCAGAGCGCATCCTGCGCCTCGGGAACGCCGCCATTCCGATCGTTTTGCGGCAAGCTCGGTCCGGCGCCTATTTTGAAGCACTTGAGGAACTCGCACTTCAACTTTGCGGATTTTCCGCGCACTCCTAGCGATAAAGACGACCTCCTAATCCCTACACGTGGCACGTGGCACTACTCACTTGGATATTCAACTCACAAAGGGATTTTAAACTTTTTAAAGAGTTATTTCGGTGATTTTACACTTTTTGCAACTTTTCACCACTTTTTGGTGAGTTATTTAGCGTTAAAGAGTTTTAATTGAAAATATTTTTGCTTTTGAGTGGTTTAAGAACGTGTAAGTAATATACAATGAGCACGAGCGAACAATTCGCAGTGGCTTGGTTGGATTGGCGTCGAGTGCCTTCTGGTAAGACTTGCACAATACGTGTGGCGATACGGCAGGCTGATGCTTCCTCCTCGACGCCGCTGGTTGTGAGGTGTGTGTTCTTCTTCTGCTGCGTCTTCAGGTGCAACCCGGCCTTTCTGCCGTGCCGCTTCCACGACGATCGCCGGCGCTCGCCCGTAATAATATAATCTGCGACGAGAACAAGCGTGTTTAATTAATAGATATAACGTTTTCTTCTATGCTTTCTGCACTGGAGATTATTTGGAATAACGGCCTACACATTGGCGGACGGTCGGACGGCGGCGGTTGCAGCGCTGCCAGCGTTTCTAGAGTGAATTTTGCAAGCGCCAAACTCAAACATATTATGCGTGTTTTGTGGACAAATGCAAAGTAATTAACTCGTTACAAAGCGATGTTATTTCAGTTTATTACTTGTTGTTGGTTCATATATTTTTCAGTTGTATATCGAAGTTCTGATATCCTAATACTCTAAATTTTGCTTTGCTTTATTCGAAATGTCCTCCAAATATAGTTATCATCCCACAATTTCCATCCCAATTTAGATCAACAGCAGATACCTTGTTCACCTCCCACCTCTTTGTTTGTTCTGCTTCCCTAGTGCTCCCTTCCGATTTTTGCAATGCTACATTCAAAATTTGTTAGTTAAACTAATACAATTTCACGTGGTGTGGCTAAAATGCAACTTTTTTCAACTTTGAGTATCAGGAGATCAGAATAGTCACTGGGTAATGCAGTATGTAATGCATTTGCATGCATTGGGATAGACCAATAGCATAACCAATAAATGGCTGCTGCCCTCACTTATAGCACCAGCTGATTGGTTCATTCACCAAATATATTGTTCACCTTCCACCTCTTTGCTTGTTCTGCTCCCCTAATTCTCCCTTCCGATTTTTGCAATGCTACATTCGAAATTTGTTACTTAAACTAATACAATTTCACGAGAAGTGGCTAAAATGCAACTTTTTTTAACATTGAGAATCAGGAGATCAGAATAGTCACTGGGTACTGCCGTATGTAATCCATTCGCATGCATTGGAATAGACCAATAGCATAGCCAATACATGGATGCTGCCCTCACCAGCTGATAGTTCATCCACCAAATACAGTGTTCACCTTCCACCTCTTTGCTTGTTCTGCTCCCCTAATTCTCCCTTCCGATTTTTGCAATGCTACATTCGAAATTTGTTAGTTAAACTAATACAATTTCATGACAAGTGGCTAAAATGCAACTTTTTTAACATTGAGTATCAGGAGATCAGAATGGTCACTGGGTACCGCAGAATGTAATGCATTTGCATGCATTGGGATAGACCAATAGCATAGCCAATAAATGGCTGCTGCCCTCACCAGCTTATAGCACCAGCTGATAAGTTCATCCACCAAATTCATTGTTCACCTCCCTTCCGATTTTTGCAATGCTACATTCGAAATGTGTTAGTTAAACCAATACAATTTCACGAGAAGTGGCGGAAATGCCACTTTTTCGACATTGGGTATCAGGAGGTCAGAATGGACACCGAGAAGTGCAATATACAATTAATATATCTCGAGAACTATATGGGCTACAAACGCAATATTTAATTATACCCTGTGAGTTAAATTCCGATCGGAGTCGATGAAAAATTGGTCTACAATTGTAAAATCAATATATCTCAAGAACTATATGAGCTACAAACCCAATATTTTGGTAGGACATGCAGAAACTATTTGAAACAATACCCTGTGAGTTTCATCCTGATCGGAGCTAGTCAAAAATTGGTCAAAAAGCGTAAAATTCAGATAATTCATCCAACAAAAAACCTGGCTTATTGGGATCAGAACCGGAAAATGGCACTTTATCGTCAATGTGTATCACTTGAACAGATGGGGCACTGAGTCATGAAAGCTGCAATGCACTTAATTATGTGTGAAGTTGGGACTGACCAATCGGATCGTTTAAAAATGGCCTCCCAGACTAGCGACGGCAGGTAATTATCCGCAAAGAAAATGACTCATTGAATAATTCCTTGCTTCCTCAGCTTAATAATACACAGCCCCGAATTATGCTGTATTAATGTTCGAAATTTCTTATTTTCACCCATGCAATTTGATAAAAAATCGAAAAAAGGCACAGGTTGAGCAATGTTTAATACAATTTCATGCAGTAATTGGGGCTGAGAAATGGGATCGCCCACATCCCTTTTTTCCATCTTTTATGTATTTTTTATTAAATATTTTAACAACACCACTTTGCCATATCGACATATCATATTCACGACAATCTTTTGTTTTAATAATAATGACCTTAATTAATAGCATTATTCATTGTGAGCTTTGCGTTTACCAATAGTTAATTAAATTCTATATTGTTCATACTCCTTTTGTATAAATGTATTGAATATTTCTGATTAAAGTATAAATATTTATGAACTCTTAACAGGAATTTGCTGGATTTCCTTTGTTAGGAAAGGAATTCTTGGTAGAATATTGAATTTTAGCCTTTTTAGCCTTTTGTAATTGATTTTCTTCAGTACAACTGATTGTGAGTAAGCTCACATTCTTTCAAATGTCAATATTATTTATAACTAGCTGACTCTGCAAGTAATTCCAATTCCAAGTCCTCGTTCCAGTCTCAATCTCTATTCGTTTCTCAATTTATGTCCTCATTTCACTCCTCAACTCACTAGGAGAGGGTCAGGATACGACCGCTGATTTGAATGAAATTTGATAGACGTGTAGAATAGGCCTGAAATCAAAGCATGTTAAAGTGCCTTATGCGCCTTGCCTAATTATTAAGGTACATATAATTCCACATTTCAAACTCCTTTTTAAGGATAAAGCCTGAATAGTGTGTCGTCCCGCTTTAACAGGCATTGTTTTAGGCTTATTCCACACGACTACCAAATTTCATTCAATTTTATTTACTCTGATTCTCCTCTTGACAGTCAAATCTTAATTCTAGTGCCACTCCCCTGCAACGCTGTTGCTTTGCGATTCATATTTTTATCATGGATTAAAAAAAAAGCCTTTTTACCGATCAGGGTCGTTCCCTCTTGGAATCTTAAAAGTCCTTCTTTTGTCGATTTTATCGTAACGCTTATTTATAAAAATATGTTTTTGCCTTTTGATACTCCCCCTCCATCCTGCTGCTGCAAATTCTTAAACGTTATCACGTCTACCGAATATAAAGTTTAAAAAATTGGTGGGATAGTTTACGAGTTACGACAGGACAAACAATCTGACAAGTAAATATATTTTTGTATGATCGCAGTTTTACAAATTAAATTTTGTAAATTTAATAACTTTGTAAATTCATCATTCATATTCAGTAATTTTAATTACCCATTAAAATACCAGAAGAAAAGATTTATCGAGTGATGATGCCATCACATTATGACACGGGCCTTGTATGCTTTTCTTTGACATGCATTTTCCATAATTGCAACAGGCTGCGTGACACACTCTTCAAAACCCGGCATACATTTGCATTGGAAAATCTTTCACAGATCCGCTTGTGACCATAACGGGTCCGTGTAATGTTCGCTGCAACAGCAAAAAGGAAAAAGGTTTGGGATGTTGGTCGATGCGTTGTGATGCTGCCCACAACGCTTCAATATTTCGCACATCCTGCACAAATTCCACATATATCAGACACTCCCAGGCGCCATCATGGAAATTGCATAGAATATTTTCACTCATGTAAGATTTTTCTTCACATTTTTCCTATTCTATTCCAAACTCTTTTTATTTCTTTAATATGCTTTCATGAAAGGCAATATTACTGAATTTCTTTAAGACGAAATTTAAGCAAAACTAAATTTATCCTAATATTTCTATTGTACATCAATTTACATTAAACAGAAAATTTTTGATTTGTTATTTAATATTGAAAGTTTTAAGTACCGAATTAATAATTTATATATTCTTTCGAGGTAAAGAAATGTCGACGAAGAAGGTTTTCATTGCAAAACTTTTTGCATGTAACAATGGAAAAGTAAATTGCATTTTGAATTGAAAATGAAATTTCTGCGTTTCTATAAAGTGTTGATTCACCTTTATTGCATTAGCGACGACTTCCTACGTTTGCTTACAACTTTAAAAACTACTCAATTCAATTAAACTCTCTAGAAACTGTTTTTTGTAGCTTTGAAGTCTGTTTTTTCGCTTCAAGTGTTATGAGCAATGTGCAAATAGGTGAAAATTAACGAGGACTGAATGTTACTGTACTATTTGTATTGCGGTAAAAATACATCGAATAATTGAGTTATTATTTGATTACATTTGGACTATTTGGGCAGAATGGAATAACGTATGTACATACTGACATACATTTCGTTAGTTACTTTTACTTCAAGTAGTTCTTTATAAGTTTTTCTTTAATTTTGTATTTTACATATGGTGTGGATGGTGATGGTTCATGGAATTATATTTTTGGAGTGTAATGAAGTTAATTAGGTTTAACGTGCATTTAATATCGTTCCACTTTAAAGATTTTGGAATTTCGTTAGGTATTGAATAGAAATTTCGTTATTAATCGCAAAAAAGTATTGTCGTGTAAAATTTAGATTTTTTATAAAAGCGTTGCTGGCGTATCTCTAACTGGTGGAACAAGTGGCCTTCTGAAAGGGCAGTTACTACGTGATAGTAGAATCAGTGTGCTCAATCCATTGCTTCAAGATATCGGGCCATATGACGCGCTGATTGAGGTGTAGCTCCCTAAGTTGGTCTAAATGTACTCGTTTTTTCAGTGTCCTTTTTTCTGTGAACTTTTTCGGTGAAGACCACAACAACCTTCCACGTTTTTTCGCATGCTATTGCTAATACAGCTGAATGATCCAGGCAACAGTCAACAGAGTGTGTTCGGCATTGCTTGTCTATTCCATCATAGAATGTCAGCAGGTATCGTTTGGGCGTTTTCCAATGCGATTAAGGTAGGCTTCAAATAGCCCATACCCTGTTAGTAACGGAGTCAAGAAGTGGTTTGCAGTTTCCATGTTACCTGTCCACCCATGCTTTAATCTCTGGAATCCATTGTTTTAGCTATGCTGATTTCGTACTACTAAGCCAACGCTCGTACCATGCTGACTCAGATGGGTGTGCATTCTTTCTTTGGAGATACCTACCGATAGCAAGTCGGCTGATTCTATTTCAACTTTAGCTGCTTCAGTCGGTACAGTGTAGTAAGCTATGATAATGCCCAGAGTACATTATCTTCTCGTGCGCCTTCATTTGGTTCTGTTGCTTTTCGGTGTTACAGCATTTGCCCCAGTTGGGGGTGCAGTTTGCACATGACCACTGAGGCTAAGACTTTTTAAAATTGGCTCACCCCCTCCGCCTGGTGTAGCTTGATAATTGAGAAAAGTTTTAATATATTAGTTTCACAATTACTCATTAATACCGTTCTTAATATAATTGTAAAAATCCATTACATGATTTAACAAAATGCGTCTATTCTAAAATGTACGTATATGCTCGATAATAGGCCCATAACCTGTAAGGCATGTAAATAGGTAGTTTCAGGAAAAAATAATAGAACAAGTACCTCTAAGTATAGAGAGGACATTTCTGGCTATGTTGTTCATATGGCCCAAATTCAACTTTATTGAATTTGGAATTCCGTTGGGTATTGAATAGAAATTTCGCTATTAATCGAAAAAATGGAGTATGGCTACGATACATTTAAATTAAGCTAGGTAAAATTTAGGATAAGTGGGAAAGCTCCGCTTAAGAAATTACTTCGTTTTTCCTTTGCTTAACAGATTGCATAGTGGTATGCTCTTTTTCAATTCCAAATAATGACGTTACCAGGAATCACACGATAATTCATACACCCGATATTGGTTTTGTAATAACTTTTAATACCGACACCGAACGACAAAAGGTCCTTTTGAAAATATATATTAACTTTTAATATATTAGTTATACAATGACTCATTTATCATCTTTAAAGCAACCGTAGAAATCACCTTTCCTGAGATATTCGATTGACATGTGTTTTAACAAAATGCGTCTATTCTACAATATTCATAAATGCTGGATATCTAGGCCCAAATGGAGAACGTATGACGTTCGGCCAAAAAAATTGCAAATTTAGAAAGGAATTTTCTGATGTAAAAAATAATTGAATCAGTCCTGATCGTATAAATTTTAGGTAAAGAGATTATTAATTGAGTTTGGTATCAAAATCGGCACCTCATTAATATGCTGCGTACGACATCATATTTTTTTTATTAATTTATATTTGAATATTCGTTTTTGAAAATATGTACATTTGTATTGTCACATTAATATTCCTAAACTTGGTATATTGATTTTAAAATTAAATAATAAATACAGTTAAATATAGTTAAATAGTCGATGGCCCAGTCCGATAGGACTAAATACAAATATATAATATACATATAAAGTTAAATAGAGTCAAGGTTTGACTTCGAAATGGGCCAGGACCGACAAAATTAGATTTTAAAATATAACGAATGAACAGAAATCTAATTGACATTTAGACCTTCGCCGGCAATTTCCAATGTCAATTTCCACTAATAGACGCAGTAAATTGATTCGTCTCACCCTGTCAATCAACCTTCGAGGTTGGTGCGACTGATGCTGAAGGTTGCAAAATCCTATTTGCAACCTTCCAACAGGTAGTTCTAACGCCTAACGAACATTGCTGCAATTGGAGTCCTATTTACATGCCACACATCTTTGCCAAGAGCAGAATGACTCAATCGATCCGATAATTGCCCGCCTGCAGTTAGTTTCCCTTTTCGCGAATATGTGGCGTATTCAAGCGAATGGAAACTTGCCAAAGTGAATTACAACAGACTGAACACGTAAAGGGCACACATGTACGTACGACTAAACGTCTGTACGACTATATAACAATGAGTAATAGAACAAATGCCGGTTTAGGTAGTCACATCTTGCAAATTACTGGGGGTGATTTGTTAAGTCGGTTTAATGGGCATGAAAGCGTTAGGTTCTGGTTGGTATTGGGAATGTTCACGACGGTTGCAGAATGCTACCCATTCTCTGTTTTATAGAAGGTTACTCGTCGTGAAATTCCTTGGGAATTGCCATGTATTTGCAAATTTTATTTGGTACAATTTACAGCAACATCTGACGAAGTTTATTTAATTCAATTTTGTTCTTAATAGTACTAAAGACTCTTGTAGTTCTCAAGGGTATATTTTTGATGTAAGTTTATATGAATATAGTCACAAAATAGGAAACACTAATTATATATCCAAAGTCTATACATAAATATGAATCCATGGGGTAATCTGTTTGGATGAGGGTCAAAATCAGCACAATCTGGATCAGCGACGATTGATAATATATGGTCCATTTGCTAATTTCAAGTGGCCAATTTCAGATTGGTGGTGCCTAATGGGGTACTCCTCACTTTTCGCGAGACATTCATGTCATGAGTGCCTCATGAAGGCTTGGCTCCTTCAAACTACACCAGCTGTTGTTTCCTACTATCTTTCTTAGTGTGCTGTTTGGTATTCTGCCTATGATTGTTCGTTGGCAGACTCTCCCCAGCAAAACATGTACGTGGCGTTGATCTTCTTCCTATCTAGTAATGACAAGGTCCATACTTCGGCCCATATGTGTACACTGACATATGCATATGAATTAACTCCAGGAACGAGCTGTATATCACTTGTTTCACTGATGAACTTATAGTGTTTGATCACAACACAGAATTCACAGGATTCGGTCATTAGATAACTCCCAATGACCGTCTTCCCCCTTCACAAACTTAAGCTTTATATCATAAGTACTTTTTCCATCTGAAGTGAGGATTACATCCAATTATTTGACAGCGTTTACCCTCTCAATCGTGAAGTTGTCAAATTTTAGATCCTCTTCTTCTTTCCCCAGAACCATGTATTTCGTTTTCTCCTTGTTAATTTCCATTTTAAGCATGGGGTTTAAACTCTTCCTTAAGCCTCCGAAACAGCTTCTAAATCCCGCCTGCTCTTCTGATTCTATCTGAGTGCCTTCTATGCATTCTTTGAACAACCTCATATAAAGCTTCTCAATTTCTTGACAAAACTCTGATATCACAACCGAAAAGCGGTTTCTATGTCTGTTTTCACTTTCTTTTTTTTTCAAAAACCTGGGGTTCCCAAATTCGAATATTTAACAAAAATCTACCAATAATTAGATTTAGTCTTTTCAAAATACAATGAATAATTGATAATCTTTGTATTCACAATTTAATCATCATTATATTGACATTTAGTTAGCAAATGGAATACTTTACACACGATAAATATTTAATAAACATAAATAATGAACGAAACGGCTAGACTGGCATGTGTGTCAAATTGGAATTTATAATTGCAATCAAAACGCAAACTGAACGGACCGCAGACCAATTAATTAGACCGACGACTATCCAATTACACACATTTACAAACCATATTTGCTCGCTGCTACCTTTAAACAATTACTGTTGTAACAAGGCTTCCTACTTTTGATGAAATAATTAGCTTTGTAAATATACACGGCTACCTTAATGGAATAACATGTTTTAGAGGATGAAAGTTTATATATTCCGTTAATAACGTTTTCAAACCCTTTTAAGCGTTACTATTTTAAACTTTTTTTGTAATTATCGTTTTTTTAGTCGTTGGGTTTAATCGTGCGAATAGACGGTTAGAAATGGCAAATTATTAGCAAATTATGCGTCAATACGTGATGAGCATAAATTAATGTTGATGTAATTGTGCCTTTTCCAGACGTAACGGTGGAGTACTGTCGTGGTTTGCCTGTAGTGACGGTGCCACTGCCATCGCGCCGCGAACGTTGCAGATTCACGCTGAAGCCGATCACGAACAGCGTTGGAGACCTCATTGACATGATGAAGACCGAGGATAAAGGCATTGATCGTGTGGTGGCAACGAGCATGGACGACACGCGGATAGCCGCGGCGAATACGATAGAAAACCTCCTCGAGGAGGATTTTAAGCTCATCATCAACGATCATTGCTATGTGGTGCACACGCCAAAGCAGACGAGGATTACTGGGGAGGAAGCACAAAGGTAAAGCAGTTTCTGTCTTATTCAACAATTAAATATGAAATTACATTTAAATTAGGTATATGTAAACAGGGTTTGTAAATACACGTCCTTCGAAGAATTTTGTTGTATGATCTTTTGAAAGAAGAAGGTATTTATAGACGAATATCGGAGGTTTCACGCTTTAGGCGTCCGTTAACGGCCGTAGCTGTCGTTGAGTCGCGTGGTTTAGCTTCGTGGTTTCCTTTGTCTGACCAATGTTTTAAAAGGAGATAGGTTGATTCTTCGAGTTGTTTCATCTCCTTAAAAGCATGAAGCCGAAGGCGGTTATGTCACGGGCGTCTAAGCATTACCATTATCTCATCTACTCCGGTTCAATTATAATAATTCGGTTCACATTACCCTCCATTACTGCATGTTATTGCATTGATCTGGGGTACAGTTTTCTCTAGCCCTTCGTATATTGTGCTGCCACGTTTTCCCCTTTCCCCCCATCGTAACGGCAACCATTCCACAAGGTGGTTGAGTGTCCTCGTATTATTCATGTCAAAAATATATAGATATTCAGAATTTCGATCATTTTTGACCTCCTACCATTTTGAAAATGATCTTAAAGCGGAGAGGACCTCAGGAGATGCGTGTTTTTCCTTTTTTATTCGCGATCACCAAATTCTATTAATTTATAATTAATAATTTATTTCATTTTATTTACATAAAATAGTACAATTCTTTGATGATGTTATTTTATGCCCCCCATCGTATGAGATAATTGCCCCAAGCTGTAGCTGTATATATGCTGCCCAATTCCGGTTAGGTTTACTCCAATAATATTGAGGAACTATTCGAGATATCCACCATTTACACAAGGATTCTGGCATATCTACCAGGAGGGTAGCTGCCAGCAATAGAATTAACTGTTTGGAACTATGTCAACTTTTAAAACAAAAACTATAGCAGTTGATTTATCTATAAAAGGCTACTTATCATATAATGCATATCCAACAAATATCTCAAAATTATTAGAAATAAAAATATTTAAAAAAAAATTGCAGACTATCCATTTTACTACGTTTTTTCTCGAAATAATTTTTGAAAACGTTACAACATTTTTAGGTAACAGATACTCCATGGATTAAGAAAGAATTTTAGAATAAACGCATAATATATTAATTAATATTTTGGCAGATCAGTGAGGATTACCAGCTTGAACGTAAAATCGATTCAGAAGAGTCGATATCGTCCACCCAAGTGGTGTAGTGGTATGGTCGATGACCACTGTCCATGAGGTCCCGGGTTCGTTTCTCGGTTGGGATGCATATTAAAGTGAATTCTTCTTCTTATCAATAATGTTAGCCTCTAATATGACTAATTACAGTGAAAAAGAATTGGATAGAGCGAATGACCATAGCAGTCGATGGTCGGTAAAATCAAACAAAATAAAGAGGAGTCGATGACATGACACGCCGACCGGATTAGGTCTATTTTCTGTACTATAGCCATATCACACTTTATTGACTTTATTTGCCTTTTTTGTTTTATCAGGATTCACTCTTCTATGCGGTACACTGACATTTCGTCTTGACTGCTCTTCGTTAATCTAACTGTAGCAATGAGAATTTTAATATGTGGGATCCATCCAAATACTTGTATAGAGGATATTATTCTGCTGAACCCTTTGGGGTTGAAAGGTAGAATTTATTTTTCGAAGGCTGACCAGACTGTTATAGGTCCCCCAAACTTTCCTAGAATAAGTTTGTAACCCGTGTTCAAAGTCTGAATAAAATAATGATTGGGCTTCATTGGTACGCCAATCAGTAACCAACCTACCAGTCAAGGTAACGAATCTATTACACCCTTGTGCTGGTCTTTACAACCTAAATCTTTAGTTAATACCTCTATAGCAGCGGTTCTCACAGGTGATCTAGAATCACTAATTTCTTTTATTGTGCTTGTATACAATGAACAAAAAGCAAATCATTCGAAGTGTTCCATGACAGAAAATGTTATAATGCAATCAATAATTATTTGTGGCATTTTATCTCATACGTCAACGATCTATAGATTTGGTAATTTTAACATATGTGTACATTTGTATTTCGGTCGTTTATTCTACAGATCACTTTTCCCCGAAAATCCAAGAGAACACTTCGAGAATATAATATTGTTTTCATTTAATTACAGATTGAGTGATATAAAAACACTTATTAGCCAACTGTACGAAGCACTGAACGTGCAAGAGCACAATATCCAAACGGAGAAGAACATCAAAGCAACGATAGAAACACTGCGCCAGGAGTTGATACCTTTAGAGGAGGTAAGTTTTCTTTCAATCTCTTTGTATTTTTCCTCTATCATCTATAGACTTTTGAGTAAGAAATTCCAATTTAATAAAACATATAAAACTTCAAGGATCTGTATTCCATATAATATTAAATCGACTAAATATCATTTTTACATCGTTTGACTTCTAACAACTTTTTAATTTGATTTTGTGTTCGCTTCTTTTTACACGCTGCAAAATGTGTGCCTCACTCAATATGTGTGCGTTGTTGTTCTCTAAATAACATGAAAACGAAACACAGGGCGTAAGTGTATCTTTCAGTTACTCTCTTTTCGTATTTTTCGTCTTTCTGTGTCTTTTTTGCAAATATGCGTGTGTTGCTTGATTTTGGTTTTGGCCTTGCTATCTGCTATCATTTTAGCCTCATTTCGACGTAAAACTTTTTAAACTGCTAACTGCTGATTTTACATACGCGAATTTCGGCAGATTTAGCCAAAACGACTACTGAAACAAATCGTGGCCGATTAAATCTCACAAATTTTGTCTTAACTAAGATTTTCTCTAAATCTCGGTACGCGATTTCATGAGTCACGTTGAAATCCTGCTGAGTGGATGAGACTGGAAAAGCGGAAGGATGGCTACAATTTGGCTGCATGCCAAATGGCGCGATTTTTGTAGTTAGCGATAGTATTTTCCAAGGTACTGCAGAGTTGCTAATAACACTCGTTGCAAAGTCGTGGATTTACAGTGGAATACTTTGTGAATAAATTTTGGGTATAACAAGGTAAATGACAGAAAGGAAATTGAAAATTATGCGCAATAAGGAAAATTGCTTTTTTCAGTCAAGTATATCTTGTTTCTTTACAAACTTCATAATACCTATTTTGATTTATGTCAGTTCAAAAAGTTTAGTTTTCGAGACTACTATTGTAATTTTTTTACTTTTTAAAGATTTTTTTTACATTATCTGTTAACTTCCATATACCGATATGACCCGAATTTAAAACTGCACGAAATATAACGTGAAACCTCGATTTATGAACATTTCGTGTTACAAAAATTTATATAATTTTAAAACATGATTCTCAGGTCTCATTTTAGTTAATGTCTTTTTAGTAATATTCAAGAAAAAAAAGGAGTTTGATTTAGTTTAGGAACATTTCACTATTCGAAGCTCAAAACCTCGATACTACCAGCATTAATCAAACGGACATACAGGCAAATTAAACAACAACTAGCAAATTTATGTAGTAGACCTAAAGTTGCTGCGGAAAAAGCTGTGACCTCGATATTGGCCAGATGCGCGTCCCCATGGATAATCCTAAATAGAATCCTAATTACACCATGCTGAAGTCTAAAATCTCTGGGTGTCATCTTCAGTAGAAGCAATAATTTTAATGAGCATTTAATATCAGATGCATTACACAGAAAGCAAGCTGTGAAAATGAAAAGGCAAAATGTCTAACGAAGAATAAATCGACTGATCCAATGCAGAGATGTGCCGAGTTAAAGGCGGAGACGACTAATTGCAGAGACTCTATATTTTTATATGCATCACCGGTATGAGTTTCTCTTCAATGCTACATTATTCGACGATGAATCCTAATTCATTCAAGGGCTGTGAGAAGAAATCTATTTGGTAATTTGGAAATCAAACAAGAACGTTCTGACAAGAGAGTTTTTTGAAGAATATTTGCCACTCATTGTCAGTTGAAAAATATCGCAGGGAATAAAACTTAGATTTCAAGCTCTTTGGATTCCATTTAAAAGGCAAAATATATTTTAAATATGTTTTATTTATAATCTTGTATTTTTTGAAAAATGTTTTTGTGAAAAAGTTTAGTGGAATTTTAAATATATGTCGACCTGAATTATTCACTTGATTTATTACCATTATTTTATAAGCTTACTTAAGGATTATTGTATAATTGCCGTTTCTGAACTCACATTACAAAAAAAAAACAGAGATTTAACAATTATTTACAACACTTTTACTGCAGCATTATTCCTCTAAACTTTTTAATAGATTTATCTACTAACGATATATTTTTAGAAACATTGATTACTTAAAATATAGTAAATACATTTTGTACACAATCATTTGTTCACTTTTTCATTACAACTACAAAAGCCAAAACAGAAATAGTACAAACCAAATGTTTCGGTACATTTTCCGCTATTGCAGCAATAATTCTGCAGCGTATGAAATTAACCCGTCAACTCCCTAGCATTCCACGGCTTTTCGCATTAACTTTTCATCGTCGTGAAGGCTGCTACCGCTTCATTGGCTTCCCACATGCATATTGCGTTTCTCTCGTTCAACTATTACATACCATGCCAATTTTTTGCGCCTGCATGCCACTAAATGATAAATGACCAACCCACCAATATCGAACTTTCGCAGATTGTGAAAAGTTAATGACGCTTATACTGATATCCGCAATATCATGCAACATTCCGGAAATATATCACGAATTATCATACATTATCATACATTATCAACATCGGTTTTCGTCTGGCTGACTTTCGACAGCCAAAATATCAATTGCGTTTTAAGAATGTATGATTTACGCAAAAGGGCATCACATTAGGGAAGAAGAAATGACAAAGGGTAAAAAAAAGGTAAGATGGGAAGCATCAAGTATGATATTAATATGTTAAGAGATACTTCATGAGGAAATCCATCAAGGACAGGAATGAAAAATCGATCAGAGGAATAATTGCCGCGATTATGACTATCACAGAATGACTTTATTTCCTTTTCGGAAATGTCATCATCAATTATAGGAGTTTGTTCGGTCTATCAGAGCAAATAATTTAGGGATATTCATTTCTGAATTTTTATTTTGAATGCGCTGAATGCAGATTGGAGGCATCAGCCATAATTGAAAGGCTTCATTGTTGCAAATGAACATGATAAAATGAAATCATGTTGACATGTTGAGTTGATGCTCCTACGGTGATATCGCTACAAAAAATTGTATATTTTTAACAACGATTGCAACCATATTTTAATAAAAGTTAATATAAACCTGATAATTTTTATCGGACCATAGTCAACGGGTTGACTAGATGCCCAAACTCGAGTGTGTTTAATTTTCCAAGACTCGGTCAGTGAGAACGCAGCACAGATTTGTGAATTCGATGTTCTGTCGTAGCCAGCAATTGCTGACGCGTACTTGCAATACTGGTGTCCTTTGAAATCAATGCAATACATCGCTTGTGGTGAACACCAGCCGGCTGATACTTCGACCTTCGAGTCAAAAGACTAAAAGACTGTGTGGTACGATGGTAGCGTTGAATGTTGCAATTGTTTTAAGAATAACGAATTGATGTATTTTACATACAAGTAAAGTATAAATAGTGAAACACAATAGAAAGATTCGCGAAGGGAGCAACGATGTTGAGCGCTCGAAGGCAGAAAACTAAGTTCTCGAGGTAAAGAAAGATGAAGACCTCGAGGGTTCATTAGAGAACGAGCGATAGTATAGGTAAAACAGAGAGAGCGCTTGAGTCGGCGGAAGATATAGCTGCGCTTGGAATGCATACAAAGAGTGGAAACAAATGCATAGATTTGGAAGATTTGCAGAGTTGAAATTTAGGAAGTAAACAGGGGAAAAAACCTAGAAGAAATACAAAAACTAGCACATACTAAAGTGTGGTATGGACCTCCACAAGATTATCAGACTATTTCTCTCAAAGGATAGCTGGCCGGCGACCACCCGGCGTCTACCTTGACGAAATCAGGAAAACAAAAAGATAGAAACAAACTCACCCAAGTCACTCTCTTAAACTCTCTTTATCACGCGCGAGCACGGCGCATTTAAAACTGTAGGGTGCACCCTTACCCTTCCTCAACACCTTCCTGAGGTAACACCGTCAGTAACCGCCGTTGACTCAGGTCAACCGACGCCATCTGTAATGGCTTTTGCTGAAGTGCATTGCTTTCAACCGCCGCTTTCAACCATTTTTAACCGTTTCTATAATTTTTTCGTTACCCTTTTTGTGGGCTCTGAACATCGCTGATCACATCAATGTATGTCTTGGATTAACCTGCGATAAATTCAAATAGTCATGTCTATAGTGTCGTATCTGTCAAATGTACTACGTTTTCCCTTAACAAATCATAGTATCAGTATTCCCTGATAGAAAAGAGTTTAGATATGCGCTGCTGTATTTCATTAAACCATTTCAATAAAATTTCAATCAACGACATCTTACAACATACCCCATTAATCACACTAATGGAAATTGATTCCTGTTGATGCATTTAACAATTCAATTTGCATTTGTTCAATTTGCATTTGTTGTTGGTCGTTTTTGTCTGTATTGTCAACTTGTTTGTACATTAAAAGATTTCAATAATCTTCATATTTGTCATCAAAACATCTACATACCATGTATTTGTCTAAACCAGTAGTCGGCAACTTTTTGAGTCGGAACACATTTTATAAGAACACTGCCGAAACTTCAAATATTTATTAGAAACGTGTTTTTCTCTTATTTCTTCCAGGAGAAAACTCGCCTTGATATGATCGCCCAACGTAAGTCCGAGTGGGTGTCATGGATCGGCATGGGGTTAATGTCGGTGCAGTTTGGAATTCTCGCCCGACTCACCTGGTGGGAGTACTCCTGGGACATCATGGAACCGGTGACCTATTTTGTCACCTATGGGACGGCGATGGTTGGATACGCTTATTTTCTAGTCACTAAGCAGGTATGTGCAATCATATTTTAATGTATTTTTCCTTCGCATTCTCTCAAATATACAAAATATAAACACCAAAATTCAAAATACTTAAGCAAATGTTATATTCCTAAAATGGGGTTGTTCGCATTAATTCCAAACACATTTTAGAACTTTTCGTGGCGGATTTGTGTCATTCTGTGTTTGTTGATGTTAGAATTGCATTTTCATATTGAATTTCGGTTTTCGGTTTAGGATTCTTGGGCTAAGACCGTGTTAAACTTTATTATTCTGTTGGGGGATTAAAACTTTTAGCCGCATTCGGAATGTATGCTGATGGAGACCGAAATTCGAAACTAAACAACTCGAAGCTACATGTTATTATAACTCTTAGTAACTTAGTAGGAGAGAGCGTGCTTAGGGAAACTTATTGGGTGATAGCTTTTGAGAGGGTCATGCAAGGGAGGTATGTAATTATAACTAGAGAGCAACGTGTGCTAAAAATTGAATAGTTAGAAGAGATTAGAGGTGTGACATAATAAAATGAGGAATATATTACATGTTTTATTGTTGAAGGTATTGTTATATTATATCAGGGTCCTTTAATAGTATTTATATATAATACATCAATATAAAAATTATGAAAAAATATTAGAAAATAAATCTAGAGAAAATCAATTGACTTGGTAATAACAATAATTAGAGGAGATATTTATCAATTCTCCATTACATTGTGGGTTTTAAGATAATTCGGTGGTATTAATATTTGCCCTTGGGTTTTATTGTCCCGAAACTTTTTCTAAAAATATATTCTTCATTTTTTTATCCCTTATCATATAGAAATAGATGTAAATTACCTAGAAATTGATTAAACTAATCCTATTTAAGAGAAGCGGTTCAATTTATACAAATAGGTCGTAATGCACTTGAATAACAGCATTGTAAAACGAGCAAGCAATTCTATACATTGATTACGAGTACGACAAATTCTTCTACTATTACTGTTATGATCTAATAGTACTGTTATGGTCAGCCAAAGGTTGTCACGGTAGTCGCGGTTTTATTATCCAGGTGTTATTCCTGGTTAGAACGCCGGGCCTGATTTACCAGGGTCTTACTTACTTTCTTGCTCCTTCAACTGATTTTAATGATGCACACATTTACAATTAACAAAAATGACGTAGATTTGCTTCTTGTACAATATGTCGGTGTCGACTACTACCAACAGGATAATGAAGAGTAGACGAAGAGAGAGAGAGGGTGAGCGATGCGCGCAGAGGGTTTATATACCTCTACGCACCGGAAGCTTAAGTCAAGATGGTATCCTCACCACCCGAATCTGGCCGAAGGGCGTAGGGTGGCAAACTTAGAATTGAAGCACCATCTCTCTGCATTATCGCCACGGTGTTATATTTCCGTTACTTCCGTTTGCATCGCTATCGCTAAGTAAAGCTCAGAAGGAGTATTTAGCTAGAGCTAGGTGCGGGTCAGAAGAGAGGGGTAAGAAAGAATGGA
>JAODAC010083310.1:0-43729 GCA_027575185.1 Mimaenictus wilsoni | reverse complement strand
ACACTAGTGGGGTGCCCACCCCGGGGACTCGAACCCCGTCCTCCTACGTGGTAAGCAGATGCTTTACCACTAGGCTGGTAGCCAGGTGGGCTTATTTTTATAATTTTTTAAATTTATTTTTTATATGGAAAGATGTCGAAACTGTAATTCCAATTTGCATATGCTGTTTACTCACATATATGCTAGTATAATCTAGAAAGGAGCGATTCCAATGTGTACGCATGCAAATTCCGAATCGGTTTAATAGATTTACCCTTTAGAGTCGCCATAAGCCGAAGGGATTATTTCCATGTCGGTGCAGTAACAAACCAAATGTCATTCCGCTACAATCTCCCAGAAATTATTTCATATTCGCATGTTGATAAAGTGTCATGCAATACCACACTCAATAATCTAATCGCTGCAGGAGAGAATATAACTCATGTGTTTTATGATTTTTATGATTTTATTTATACGTACATACATGTATTACTGAATAACAGCATAAATCATAAAATATTAAAATTTTTAAGTATGCATAATTTTTAAAATTATTTAAATCAAAATCATGTTTCTCTACACAAAAATGTTAATTTCCTTTCTTAATTTGGTAGTTTGTATTTAATTCGCTATTAATTATAATGAGCTCATTATAATGAGCTGGTATAACAAGGCAAGATCCTTTGTCCCTTATATGAGGGACGGGGAACAGTTTAGTATTAAATAAATACGCCCACAGATAAAAAGATAAACGGTCGCCACTCAAAAAGCGCTAAACACGAACGCAAAAAGCTCGCTGGACAAAAAGATCGGTGGCCAACGGGTGATAAAGACAAGTTATCTCAAAGTGCAATCTGTTCGTTTATGTCCGATGTTCGTGCGGTGGCAGCGTCGTAAAAATTAAAAGCGTCCACAAAATATAAATGACATGAAGGCGAAAAGCGGGCACGCACGCAGGCGTTAGGGAAGGAAGGCGCAAATGTTGTATCGGCATGCGCGACATGGGCATAAACAATTAAGATTCCACTCTTTGTGGTGCGGGGTCTAACAATAAAAGGCAGTTTTCGGTAATAGCTGCGGAGTCAGCTTTCGCTAATCCGCATGATTGTGCAAAGGGCGGCCGCAAACGACGACAGCGGCGTCGGAGGGCGGATTATCCCTCATAAGTGCGACGCTTCGGCGGGCACGTTATGTGATAATTGCATGTATTCGGTGCTGCTAAAACGACTTGCATTAAACTATACAAGTAGGAACGTAGTTGTACTATTGTTGTATTATATTGTATTGTTGTATTATGGTAAATACCAAATGTTAGTAACAATTTTGTATTTTCTATGTTTAGAATTGAAAATTAAAAAGTGATTTGTTAAATATTATTCATTAACTTAATTATTAAATCAGCTGCCAGTATGGTATCGATACCAAATGGTATCGATATGGTCAAAATTTGATCAACTTAATCGCCTCGTTTCTTGAGTTGTTCAGCTTCGTACATTCCAACGTTCTTAATTTTGATCTGAAATAAAAAACCAAAAAGAGTTTACAAAGTTTATAAAATTTGCTTCAATATACCGTCGCCTGTTTTTCATAAATTTTAGAAATTGTAGATTTTTATACAGTTTTAAAGTGAAAGTACATTTTTCGCATAAAATTTGGATGTCAAGATACTAAAAAATATGTACATATATATTTCTTCAAAAAAAAAACAAATAATATCATATTCTAAAGAATTTAAACATCTATAAAACGATCTCTTATTCACCCAAATTGGTTTAGTATAATTTCCTCAATCTTGTACGCAAATCCATCCGAGGTTGCGGAAAATGAGATTTCTGCTTAGGATATGCTCACCTGGACACGCCTGCAAACACAGCGGTGAACTTGCATGCAATGTCACTAATTGTCTGACACTCTCTAACATGTATGAATTACACTACTAACAGATAAACAGAGCTTTAAACAGTCTAAAGTACTTTTTTGTCCTTCATTTAACAAGAAAGGCTTCAATAAAATGTAGAGATCCATGTTGTCTTCTTTAACAAAGTCCTTGTAATGATCTACAACTTATCTACTTTTTAGTTTTATGCCCTTCCCCGAGATTTCACAGAATAGAACAAATTCCGAAAATAAGGAGAGTTATTTTCAATCCCTACAGTCATTATTTTCAAAGCAAACACAAAAACCGAGCAAAATAAATATGATCGAAAAGTTAAATTTGGAGCAAAATGCCTGCCGCTTCGGTGCGTTTGATCTTTTTCAGCCTATACTACGTTATTTGTTTTAATCATCAATCGCCAAAGTGCAGGATGTAAAATATAAATGGAAGGCCTACATTCATTAACCGCATTTTCATATTTTCGCAGAGGAATAAATTTCCATACGAAATTTGTTAGAGTCCAGGATTACTTATATAAATATTATAACCAAATCTAATAGTATTACCGAATATAATAGTTATACCGAATATGTAATAGTCTAGAATCTCCTAATAAGTACCAAGAATGTATTATTTTAAACATTTTTGAGTTCTTGTGTAGCCTAAACGAGTAGTGCGGAGTAGTTCACTTTTTTGAATTTTTAATCCCCCAACCGCGTGTTTGATGGTTCGGCTGCTTTGGCTGATCTCCGCGTGGTTTCAATCGGCAGTTGGGGTGGCTTAAGGTATTAGCCGGCACTGGGGTTGACGCATATCAAAAGGGCCTCCATGACTCACTGATAAATGCACAGTACCTCACCGCAGGAGCAACAGCAAGTAGCAAATCGTATTCATTTACACTGTGTGTAGCTGTATGCCGTCCCCCAGGTTAGAGATGAAATGCCCCCCAATACTGGAGGACCTCCTGCCGTTTGAATCTGATTGTCGTCGGTATTTATATAATATGCTAGGGATGTGGTAGATTCCTGCTTCCTCGTACATACCAATTACATCTAACGAAGTCATCGATTTTTAAGGGAATTGTTTCGCTAATGCACTACCGAAAAATTCAATCAAATGCATTGATAGGAGTTCTTTAATTCAGGGAAGTGAGAGTTGTCTGATTATTAAGTGACATCAATTTCTGATTAGACATTAAAATGAAGTTTTTCATCTAAGTAGGCCTTCTAGAAGGATCTATGGAGAACATAAGTTAGGACATATGTATAGGAAAGATAACAAATTCCAAAATTTAGTTCTATATATGATTAAGAGTTAAAACACTGACTTAAAATAGTGCTGCAGTACTATAGATAGAAAACGCATGTTCTAGACCTTCCCCCTCTGCTTTTAGGTTCCGCGCAACGCACTACGAAGGCAGCACAAAGAGGAATAGGGAATAGTTGCCCCCTCTAGTACTGACGAATGAATCTCTATACACCTATTTGAAAATACGAGCCATGCCAAAGTGACAATCTCTAGAAACCTTCTGATATCTTCTATATGTATCTATAGAAATCATAACTTGGTGCTATAAGTTATAATGGATTTGGCAATTTTAGTGTGAAGTTTTTTGAATTTATATTGGAGAGAAAGTACTTGGTATGATGTTTCCTAACTCAGTTGTGTGAATGAGTTAGGAAACATCATACCAAGTACTTTCTCTCCAATATAAAATAACTTGGTGCACCTACCAAGTTTCGGCATCAGACTAAAATAAGAGAGGATGGTCTTTTATAACTTGATGATCAATTTCAAGAATAGATCAATGTCTACTAATTCCCATCCCTCGTATGTATGGCACGTGTATAAACCTGCAGGAAGTGTGACACGACTTGGCTCGTGCCTGAAAATGGGCATGATTTCCATGCAAGTCGGGAAAGTTGGCGGCTGTACAGTGTCAGTCAGTTAGGCAACAAATGTGGAATGTAATGAAAGCAGCCATTCAGTTATGTCAAGCAGTTGTTGGAAGGCGGCAGCATGCTGCTTCCAGGTATGAATTCCATAACGAGCTGGATATGTGTGTGTGGGTGTGTGCGATGCCAAACTCCAGACGCTAGACGTCGGCAGAGTTTGCGACTTGCGAACGCACGAGGGCGGATTTAATTAGAAAATTCCGCGCTCCTTTAAACGACGACGACCCGGCACATTCATGTTTGCTTCCTCCAGGGCGGTGAGAGTCTTGACGCAAGGTGTTGTTAATATCCCATCTTTGTCAATCAAATGCGTCGCGTTTCGCCTGTACCTGGCACGGGCGATGATGTTCGACAACGAGTATGTTCGTGTGTGTGTCGCACTTATGCACGTCGAGATATTTTTATGATCACGCTTGGGGAGCTGCAGGAACGCACCTATCTATAACGAACACTTCGCTTTGTCGGGCGCGAAAAGAAATCGAGGGGTGTTTATTATGGTGAAAATTTCATTGGGCACCGAAATGGTGCGAGGGGTGCTGCACTTGCAGGGAGATAACAATAATGATGTATTGCGACATCATATCAAGCAAATTTCCTCAGACCTAGCTGGGTAGAGGTAGAAAATGAAATTCCCGGTCTATAATGATATAACCTTGGTGTATGACGCTCTATACCACAGGGAGATTCGAATATTTCCTGGAAAATGTCCATGAAAGCTTCAGAGATTTTCAAAATAATGTGTATATGCTGTGAATAAAACATATATTTCTAGAGAACAAAAAACTTGCATGCGTTCTCAATGATAAATTTTATTCATAAAAATGAAAGAGATAGAGAGAGACAGAGAGGGAGACACGAAACAATATCTTAAAATAGAGTTCTTATTCTATAGAAAGAAGTCGCAGGTTTTAGACCTTCCTTCACTACTTTTTCACTCCGCACTACAAATTACGAAGGTTGCATTAAGCGCAATAGCATTAGCACCGCCAACGTCTTAAAAATATGAAAAAAAAACATTAAGAAGAATGGAAAATAGTTGGCCCCATAAATATTCTTCTACTGCTGAATGTATCTCTTTACAGCTGAAAACTTTTCGATAGATAACAATAATACTGTATTACTATATCGTTTCAACCAAAATTCTTCAGACCCAACAGGGTAAAGGTAAAAATGAAATTCCCGGTCGGTTATGATAGTGTGTTGGTGTATGAAGTTCAATACCATAGGCAGATTCGAAAATATCCTAAAAGTTGTACGTTTCCTACAGATTTTCATAAAATATGTAGATATATTGTAGTTCGGGTTTATAAGTAATATAGAATTAAACTAACATTTGCTTGAAAGAATACCTTTTCAATATAATGAACAGAGCGTTCTTGTACTGTAGATAGAAAACACAGGTTCTAGACCTTCCCCCACTACCGTTATGCTCCGCTCAATGCATTACGAACGTAGCACAAAGAAGAAGAGAAAATACTTGCCCTTATAAACACTCGGTTACTGATGAATGTATGGCATGTCAAAATCATAATCTGTAAAAACATCTCCCACCAAGCAACACATGCTCTTCATGTACTTAAACATTTATCATCGGCTCGAAATGCGTGCGTGAAACTCGTAACGCAGTATGTATGCATAAATATAAAACGAGCAAGTAAACATTTTAGTCCACAATTTCAACAATCATGCAAGTTGCAGCCACAGCCCGTAGCAAGGGATTGAAAATGGAATGAAGAAGCTGAGCCACATTGTGCAGTTTTGTTCGTCGGCATCCCGTCTTTTTGGCTGTTGGCCGTTAATCGCTCGCATTCGTTACGTTCCGCTGGCGTGCGGTGTTATTATTTATATAAACCCTTTTCAAAATTCATGCATTTCACTGTCAGACAATGGCGCGGCCGTAGGTTTAATCCTTTAAGTACACACGACTCGGATATTTTCCGAATGTCTGACAAACTAACTTATACGAAATGTACCAGCAAGTGCGCACACTCATTCTTCGAGCGTTGCACCTCGCACCAAGCTGTGAAATGTTTATTCACCCGGTAGGGAAATACGGAGAATGAGCTGGGAGTGGGACTCCCAACAGTTTTCGGATGTAAACACTCGATTTTAGCAGATGTATAACCGGGCAAGCGCGCTGTGTTATTGTATTGAAAGCAAGTACAGACCGTACAAGTGGTGCGTACTTATACCTATACAAATAGATCAAGTGGTTCAAGAATACCTAATACCAAATGCAGATCTACGAACGCCATTTCGAGAGGTATTTTGCTACCCGAGGAAACGGCAAATATGAGGTAAAAGGATGAAGAAACGCAATGCGCACGCAAAACATATTTTGATAGGACCATTGGGTACAGCTATTCATACCAAAGCTCGCTGCCAGCCGACATCCCTTGACGTACACTTTTCAGAGAGGCATTTATTTATTGTTATTTCAGATTAAACTAGGCAAGAAATGGAGAAAAAAAGGTAGCTTTGCAAAATGGAATATGGCAAAAAACTCCAAAAGCTCGAATACGAGATCGTTGGTGGAAAGGTTACTAGAGCCCTAAGCGCATTCTCCTATTGAAGGGCATTATCTGATATAAATATGGATTGCTGCCAATTGGCATTATTCATATTTCAACATCTCAATGCAACAATGACTTGGCCGAACCCTATAGCGGCACGTATTTGAATAGAGCTTAAGTTCGATAGCGATGTATGAAAGTAAATCAGGTAAGCGTATTTGTATTATGCTGCTATTGTGTAATATGAATGTATTTTTAAGTATAATTGGTTGTTATTTGAGTAAACAAAGGTTAAACTAATGGACATTGTATTTTACTTGAAATTCAGAATAATGGAATATTTTTAAGAAAATCTCCAGTAAATCCTAAGAAAATTTTACTTCAAAAATCAAACACATTTTGGAAGATGATGACAAAAAGTTATTGCAGAATAAGTTATTTTTTTATTAAGTATATGCAGAGCAGTGAGTAGAAACAGTGACTTAATATAACGTTTTATCCTGTAGTGAGTAGACTCAAGTTCTAAACCTTCCCCCACTACTCGGTCGTACCGCATTACGAAAAAAGAGTAAAGAAGAATGGAGAATAGTTTCGCTCGTACCCATTCTGTTCCTTATGGACGCGTCCTAACATATTATAATAATCTAGCTGTTGCAGGTTCACTTTTCTTTTTCTGATTTTGAAACTTAATTAACATTCATCAAAAAAGTCCTGAAATACCCTAATTCCTAATTCCCAGTGACATAGGACAACCGGGGAACCTTTTTGGCTTGCATACTAACCTTTATACCTTCACCTACTTAAAAATTAAGAGCATTATACAATTTTTAGTTGCCCTGACCATTTGTGCTTATGTCTAATGTTCATAGGCCACTGCTTTTGTAGTTCCGTTTTCTTAAGTTGCGATATATGAAAGTAAATGAGGAAAGCGTATTTGTATTGAGTAATATTAATGTATATTTAAGAATAATTAGTTGTTATTTGAGTAAACAAAGGTTAAACTAATGGGCATTCTATTTTACTTGAAATTCAGAATACTAGATTTTTTTTAATAAAATATCCAGCAAAATTCTAAAAAAAAATATTTCAAAAATCTAACACATTTTAGGTTTCATTGGTAAATGAGGATAAAGTAATTGGGGAATAATTTTTTATTAAGAATTTGCAGAACAGAGAATAGAAACACGGACTTAATATAACGTTTTATCCTGTAGAGAGTAGACTCAAGTTCTAGACCTTCCCCCACTACTCGGGCGTGCCGCATTACGAAAGGAAGGTAAAGATGAATGGAGAATAATTGCACTCGTACATTCTCTGCTTCTTATGGATGCGTCCTAATATATTATAATAATCTAGTAATTGCAGGTTCACTTTTTTTCTTCTAATTTTGAAACTTATTTAAACATTCAACAAAAAAGTCCTGAAATACTCTAATTCCTAATTCCCACTGACATAGGATAACCGGGGAACCTTTTTGCCCTGCATAGTAACCTTTATACCTTCACCTACTTAAAAATTAACAGCATTATACAATTTTAGTAGCCCTGACCATTTGCGCATACTTCGTATGCTCATATGTCTTTGTTTTGCAGTTCCATTTGCTTAGGTACGAATACTAAATTAGGTCGTTAAAGCTGGGTAATTTTAAGATTATACGAGATGGTAAATAATTTCGCACGGATTTAATAACTCGCTTCGTTTGGCCCCCTTTAGCGCATTGTCTCATTTTCCACTTACTTTCTCTCTTCTGCCAACATTCTGCCGTCTGCTATCTTCCTGCCAACGCCAACGAGCGCCAACGTGACCAGGTGTGTTTGCATAAGGTGAATTACTACCGCCGGAGACTTGTCAGAATATTATTTATCTTTCGGAATTATCTTCTCTCCTCTGCGCAATAATTAAGGCAAACTTATTTCAAGGACAGAGTCTGCGTTTGCGGAGTCATTTTATTACATTTTATAGCAAATTTGTGTTGGGTGTATTTTAGATTCGGAGCACAAGTCAACTTCGATGCTGTGGGTGCGTAATGAGGGCGCTATTCTCTAATTTTAATTTCATAAGTTTCGGTCGCGCGCACGCCTAATTAATCATTCAAGCAGCGAGAAGCACTGGGATTTAATTAAACCAGAAGTAGCTTGTTCGTGATGGCGAATATCCGCCACTCTGCGATTTGCGCCCAGACTCTGTCGCCACTCGAAATATAGCATGTTCAGCCAACTATCCTTCGACTCGATGGCGTCTCGGCGGTGGCAGTCAACTAGCAGTAGACACTGGCAGTCTGCTGGGATATCATAATGTCGCCCACACGCGTACAACACACAATATTTTGAGGAAATGGCAGTAGCCGCCGCCGATGCCGCCGCAGGCTATGATGATGGGGAAAGGCAAGTGGGGAAAGCAACCACAGTTTCCTCCAGCGTAATTCCCCTATCCTTATGCTCTAACTTTATTCATATCGACCTGCCTGCTACTGTGTTTATATTTGGTGATGCAGGGAGTATGGATTGGTAAAGTTTCAGATACTTTGCAATGACATTGCTGCAGGAATGAAGATACCTGTGGTTTTGTTTACTGGCAGGTGGAAATTGGAAGTTGCGAAAATTTTGAAAGTGATCAATTCTCAATTAAGGTTGATTCAATATGATATACGTATGCTATTTTGGTCCCAAGATTCACAGACGTTTCCCTGAGACTTCCTGAGCCCTGAATCTGTTGTAGATACACTTTTAGAGTCTTCTTAGCGTTCAAAGTTGTTTCTGGGATGGTTTAGCAAGGTTCTTTAAAATAAGGTGGATTATGGATATACTAGGTGATATAGGCAATTTAGATTAGCCTCGATATTCACAATTATTTTCTAGTGACTTTCAGAGTCCTGAATCTATTGTTGAGCCACGTTTGAAGTCTTATGCGTATTGATAGTTGTTTCTGGGATGTCTTGGCTGGTGTAGACTTCATAAAATAAGTATATGTGGTTGTACTAGGTTATATATACTTGTTATATTAACCCAGGTATTCACAATCGTGTCCCAATGTCTTTTTGAACCATGTATATACTTTTTAAGTCTTATAAGTTTTCAGTTTTCAAATTCGGTCCTGAGATGATGTAACTGTACTAGGCTCCTTAAATATAGTAATATATGATTGTAGGTGATGATGTCTGGTTATTTGGTTAGCCCCGGTATTCACAGTGTATCCTTGGGTATGTCTCAACCTTGAATATAATAATAATAATAATAATAATAAGACCTTTATTGGCATACAAACTTTCACAAATTTCCTCGAATTTTAGCTCCACTTTACAGCTCCACTAAATAAATACATAACAATACGCTAAATTTCTGTAAATAAATACAATAAAAAACTAACCAAACGTAAAAAATTACAGATTCCATTGCCTTGACCTAAGTCTCCATCTCTCTATTGAGAGCCTTCCTTCTTCTTTGTTTCTCCATCAGGATTATCGAGATCCTAAGCACCCCATCCCCTCTCTCACCAACCACCGCTCTGTCACATTCACACTTCCTCTCAGACCTATTGCCCATCCCTCATTCATTCCTACGCATTCCCGCGCCAGGTGCTCCCACGTATCATAGCCTACTGCGTACAACTAACACTTCCTGTACTCTTCTCCCATCCACACCTCTCTCCCTGTCTCTCCCAAACCATATCTAGTTCTGGCCATTATTCGCTTTTCCCCGATCGTTTTTTCTTGGCAGTCCATATAAACCGGTCTCCACTCAACTACCTACACCGCTTAATACCCAGGATTATATGTACTTTTTCGAATTTGTTATTGTCTCATTTGCTCCTCTACCTCCTGGCCTCTTGTTCTTACTATTTCTGCCACTAACTAGCCACCAACCCATATTCGTCGCACTGCCTCCTCCGAGAGCCCTACCACTTCATACATCCGTATATATTGAATATATTGCAGACACACCTCTGAAGACTTATTGGTATATATATATTCGTTTGTAGGATGTCCAATGTAGAATAGACCCCTTAACATAAAGTCATATATAAATGTACTATGAGACATCTACTTGTTACATTAGTCCGGGTACTCACAGTCGATTCCCTGACACTTTTTGAGCCCTGAATCTATTGGAGAGATACTTTTTCAGTATAATTAGTATTCACAGTCAATTCTGTCTATACCAAAACCTGAGATTCACCTTATGATCTTGTGTGATTCAGAGGTCTCTAGGAATCGTCTATGAATAGCGGAAATATTCCTAAGTTTTGAAGTGAAGTTGCAAACTCTACTGAATACTACTACGTCTCGAAATAAAAGTAATAGTTCTATGAAAGGTAGTAATAAGTTAACGAGGTTTTTAGAGCAAAATGGTTGAATTGAACAACATAAACAAGTTCTTTCAGAATCAGCCCATTTCTAATCTTCTTAGATTTCAGATTAAAATAGTATGACATGAACCAAGCTGTTAGTTGTCAGAGCATTGTGCACAACACAACAACAGGACTGCACCGCAGGTGATGCTGACACCGTTGACAGGTCGAAGCCGGAGGAGCATCCAGGAGGTAGTCCTGGGCCCATCACACCCGACACGAACATGTTGCTCTCCACACCGTCTTAGTGCATTAACACCCGTCACTGAATGTACATTGCATGACCGCAATCATCTTCTTGCAATGCGCCCGAACACGTTCGTCTTATTCACCATTCTGCACAATTTACACACTTCTTGCATTTTCCAAAGCAGTGAACCATGTCAGAAATATGTACATTCCACCATGTAAGAACCTCTTCCTTCTTATAATAATATAAGGAGTTATATTTTCTTAATAATTACCTCCCCACAAAGTATTAATTATTTCTTTAACCCATTAAATATTAATTGTCTTTGACAGGCAGTGCGTTGAAGGTTGGCTTGTTAAAGCCAACGGTGGTAAATTACAAGCATGGAGCTTCGTTTTTTTTGCGAGATAATCGCTGTTCAAAGTAGCGAAAGAGGTTAAAAGAAAACGAGTTTAAAGCGTGTACAAAATCAGCGCCAAAGTCGTTGTTTACGAAGCAGCAGCGAGTATCGTTTAGTGAATGTCGAACGGTTTTGTTTCCAAGCTTGCCGTAATCCTTTTCGCAGGACGGCCGGATCGTTGAACATTAATAAAAAGCCCGAAAGCCACTCCGCCGCTCGCGCGCTGGCAACTTGTTGTAATTAATGTGAACATGGCAATTAAACTTTTGCGTAGTATGTTGGATGTTGTACTGGTATAATGGTGCGCCCACGTGCAGCATTCACGAAACGAGGAACTACGCAGGAAAATTGCGCGGCCACACGTTACTCCCAAAAAATAAAAAATAAAAGTACCGAAAGTAAGTAGAGACATGGCATAAAAATGGTATCAAAGTATGCCGAGTAAAATACGCGAAAAAAATGTTTCTATCTAGTCTTCTTGGTATATTTTATTCATCTTCTTGACAATCATACCAAAGCAAACAGGGAGAGAGAGGATGACGTAGAGAGAAAGAGAAAGAGAAAGAGTAAGAGAGGAACACAAAACAGGCCTGTCTAAACAGGATGAAGGAAAAAGTACGGATTTTATTTATAAGTAGGTATGCATATATGAGGAGGTGAATTTTGAAGCATTCGAAAGCTCTTTTCTTCTCTGATTCATCCGATATGCGAGTGAAATACCCATGGGTGATGCGTATCCCTGAAACCAAGTTGGAGTGTTCAAGGGGATGATATAAAGACTGAAAGAGTGAACCATTGAATAACCCGTTCTTCGTCTTCTTCAAATACAAGGACAAAAACATTATTACCTTAAGAATCATCGCCCAGAGACGTCCCAAATTTAAAGATTGATTTGGTATCATTGCAGTTTCAACAGATTCAAAATCAATTCCCGCCGATTCCAATCCTCGGATGTAATTTTGTAACACCTCGTATTGTACGCAAAAGCGCGTGGTTCGCAAGGTTTGGTTGGGCTGCGTGAGGAGAGAATAACGGGATCAATAAAATCCAACCGAGTTTCCCCAAGTTGTTACCAAAACCCAGGGACGCCGGTGTTGCGCGGTAAAGGACGTTACTTGGCATAGTACCCACCCACGGAAGCGTGCGTGCGTTTGTTTTGCTCAGGTGAATACTCCCTAAAGTGTATAAACTTGACATAAAGCCCGTACTCCCAGCCGAATATATAACCGGAATATTTATGGTGTTTTGCGTAACGCTGGAGCTAGAAAAAGTGGAACAAAATCGTGCCAAAGTGGAAAAAAACTCAAATATGGAATTTTATTTCACTATATATTTCGTCCTTGTTAGTTATTCCGAAAAATATCAAGGGTTTAATATATAAATTTCGAGACTAATTCTTAGTTAATTTTATTTCTTTAACTATTATAATTTGAAGAATTTTGTAGTGTAATCAAAGAGTATATTTGAAGAAAAGATTTCATCATCCTACATTCCTTCAAAAATTACGTTTACCGGGAGGTAGGAATCTAATTTCACTATTTTCCAACCTCAAGTTAATTTTGTTGGGAAATCCTCAATCTGAAAGATCTAGGCTAAGAAGACTCTCATGGGAGTTCTATTAGTCCAAGATTACTTTTAGGTTCAGGAGAGAAAATTAGTTAGACTGAAAACCCAAGATAGTAAATACTTGACATTGTTGGTAGGATATTAAAAGTCGTCTAGGAAGTCATAGAAATATAAAATATTCATCATCAATGTCGACACTTTTGAAAGAAGGATGCTATGTAGAATTGTACCAAAACGCGAAGAAGATAAGTACGGAAATCGATACATTCACGAACTATACCAAAATTAGGTCTTCGAAAATATGCTCGACGATCCCGAAAAAGATGAATAAAAAGACTCAAAGAAGACTCAAACATGGACACAAATAGCGAAGGACAGAGGAGAATTTTAGGTTCAGAAGATAAATAGGAGAGAAAGAGAGAGAGAGAGAGAGAATCTAGATGTTCTTTTTCAATTTTGGCCACAGTATGTTCTGCCATGTTGTCTAGTAAAATTTCCTCTCCGATATTTACTTCAGTATTAGCAAGTATATCGAAAAGTTCAGAAAATTTTTAAATTGAATTAGAGTATATGCCTGTCCCTAAATAATGCGAGCGGTAAAAGTAAAGTTTCGCCCACAGGTTGCCTTAAATTAAACCAGGACTGGTTTCACTCCTGCCTTTTTCCGCACTTTTCTAAACCACCTGGTTTAAACTGGCGCTTTTCAGCATTTTCAGTACGGATCTGCCGCGCTAAAAAATTCGATTTCGCAGGAAAAGTGCATTGACTAATTCAGCGGTTTCATGCACGAAAGTTTTAAGTGGTTTACGTCGAGGTCTCACGTCACCAGCTACCCAGCGACGTGAATTTTTTCCCGAAAAATACAACAAAAAATAATACGTTGCATTAACTTTTTTCACCTTTTCACGGTCTGGCACATGCCACCCCCGGTAGAACAGTGCGCCCATACTCAGGCGTCTTCTGGCGCCGTGCGTAATTTATTTTTGGGGCAAAATACACGAAAACCCACTATGATCACTCGTTACGCATTTGCGCCCAGCCTCCTCCCTTCGGTCGAAAGACAGACGTTCGTCGACGCACCACGCGTCTGGGGGCAAACGGATTAAAGATTTATGGTTTATTTTCGGTCAAATATGTTTAGCAAGAATGAGCCGATCAGTCAGCGTCTATCAGCCGCACGCCAGTCACTCCCCGAGCGCCAGCGACGGCATAACGTTGCCGACACAATCGCAATCTATCACCTGGTGCCCAATAAATTTATCTCTGGCGACTACGGGAGATTAGTGTAGGCAATGTTCACAACAGACTTGAATTACTACTACGACTCCGAATTCAGAATGGGCACATTTTTGCGAGTATGGTAAATTGAAACAGTTGGATCCTTTTGTTGGAGTTGATCATAAATAATTTGATCCAAATTTATATAGAAAGATTAATATAGTAAGATAGTTTTGGTACAATTTTAGTATAATTTAGTATCATTGGAATCAAATTAGAATTTTCCATCTGATATGTTTTAAACTTCAAATTACTGAATGAAAACAACAAAACATGACTTTGAAGTTTGGTTACAGTTCTGCTAACATCATACTACTCAACTAGAATGAAGTTATCAGATCTATCTCAACATATAGACTCGGTGCAAAATACAGTAAAGGAATCGGTTGTAAAATCATTGATAGATGGCGCTTATTATAACACGCCCTTCAGCGCATAATCATCAGAGCAGGTGGGATTGGGACAAATTAGAGCCGGGGGACTAATTAGAGCCTTGGAGTGGTGAAAGAATCAAATGGCACAATGAGTGGCTCGGACTTAAGTGGGAGAAGAATGTCGATCGTCCAAAAAGCGCAGTTGCATGAGTCAAATTAAAATATCTAACGTTTTAGGTCTTATCTGGGAAGTCAGCAGGGCTTAGATAGGGACAAAATGGAGGCTGAGCAATCAGGCAATCAGACTGATAGATTGGGAAAAACAAAATGGCGGACGATGCATATGAAGAGATAAGTGAGCAGGTCTATGGTGTTAAATGAACAGAACTTAGGTGGAAGACGAAATAACGGAGACAGAGTTTAATTTGAGACAAAATGGAGGTCGACCAATCACAGATATTGGAAAAAAAACAAAATGACAAGTGTCAAGTAGGGACAAGTAGAGATACTGATAAGTGGCTTGACCTTAAGTGGCAAGCGAGCCTACATGGAAGATGAAACGTCCACCAATCCGAGTAGTAGAATGAAGAAAACAAACTGGCGGATGTCAGATTGGGAGATGTATAGATAAGGATAAAAGGGCAGTTCTCACGTTGAAAGTGAGTAACGCTTAGGTGGAAGACGAAATGTCGGTCAGTAGACTTCATTTAGGATAAAATGGAGGTCGACCAATCAGAGTAGTAGCATTGGAAAACAAAATGGCGCGCGTTTTGATAGGAAGAGATAGAGATTATAATAAGTGGGCAGGTCTCAGGTGGAAAGTGAGCAGAGCTTAGCTGGAAGACAAAAAGTCGGTCAGTAGACCGAGCTTAATTTGGGACAAATGGCAGTAGCCAGGGAAAAACAAAATGGCGGACAATTGATATATAGGGAGGAAGAGATAAGTGGACAAATCTTAGGTAGATAAAATGCCATTAAACTAATCCAAAGAGAAACTGATGGTGTTTGGTGGGCATAATGGTGGAGTAGGGATGAGAAGTTGAAACGGAGGTTCTCGCAAAAATATACTTCAGTACGGTATATAACTAATTGTATATTATGAATTGAAATTGCAATTAACGCTTGAAATATGCTGACATACTAATTTTCACAACAAATCATCCTCTTATTGATACAATTAATTTTCGAAAAGCTAAAATATATTCCTAAACACAAAAATGACAACATAATTATTTACACACAACTGTTACCAAGCACCACTTGCATCCAGGCGTATTATTTCTTTTAATTAATTAATTACGGGCTCTAAACACGGCAGATTTGTCTGCTTCAAAAATCGCAGCCCTGTGCTGAACGTATGTGTCGTTCTCACCCGGTGGCGACATGACTCGACGCCTGATGACGACGCCGGCGTTAATTTAATTATACCACCCGACCTGTTCGCTCCGGCGCCAACAAACGCCACCGAGCGCCCTGACAAACTGCACCGTAATGTGGATTATTTATATTAATATATAAACCGACTATTAAACAGTATGCATATATAAATTGCGCGCTGCAATGTTTTGTTTCCTCGCTGTCTGCGCATGAGTGTGCGTATCGGTGAGGTAATTAAAATTAATGAATCCCGGCGGCTACAAGTTTGGCGGCGGACGGCCGGCGGTGTACTCCGTGTCGGGAATGAATACTGGGGGGATGAATGCAGCCGACCATGGCTGGGGGATGCCAGTGAATTCGGACGTTCGGGGAGAAATCCATTCTGCTTTTTCGTCTCGAAAATTATTGCCGCTTTGCGACCGCAATTTATTTTCATATTTTCGCATGTATACCACTACCTCGGGCGTCCCGGTTTTCCTTTCCGGCTGGCCACTCTCCTCGCTGATACTGAAGAGAGAGAGAAAGCTTTCTATTTAGGAAGCTACCTTTTAATTACCCAAAGAGCATAATGCAACTGGAGCAATTAATATGAATTAAATACATCTAATGGTGGGATTTTTATTTTAATTTTCAGCTGTCGTGAGTACACTGTGAATGTTTAATATTTATGCGCTGCGTCTTTTTAATGATGATGTATTAGGTTTATTTTTCTGAGGATCTTTCAAACTTTTGTTCTGGGATGTATGGGAGGCGGTTAGCATATTTCGGTCGTTTGGCAGTGAAGAATCGCGAAAATTAGGCGATACAATTTGCTAAAATTCTTTGTCTGAGCGTTGGAAACTGTTGGAACCCAGTAGAAGCATGCTGAAAGCACGGTAGAAACCAAAAGCGCATTGTGTGGGCGCAACGAGCACTGTAATTGTTCCCTATACAACGAACACCATTTGCAGTGATGTGCAAAACGGCAAAGGCCAGCAAGGAGCAGCCTGCAACCACCAGGAATGCTTCTTTTGTTAGAGTTAATTGAATATCTACGACTTACATCATGAGATTGTTTACCACGGTAGGGCAATTCTCTATTAGCGTTTAATACCAAGTGTTTTCAACTCTATATTCTAGAAAATATAATAATGTTAGTTTCCTTTGTAAAAATTCTCTCGAAACCCATAAAAATATCCTCCTGGTGACCAAGAAAACATTTTATATTATATTATAGGTGGTTCCAGAAATATTATTTATTTAGAAGAGAGGCGATTGGGCGATAAAAAGTTACTAGCGATAATGTGATTGCGCGATGGCAACAAAATAGGTCCCAAAGTATTAAGAACTTACCTCAGAACTATACCTAAGACTGTACCTGGTACGATTAACTAACGAGATAACAAGATTGTAAGATAAATATCGATATTTTCGAATGTAGTGATTTTTTAAGACCACCTAATAGATGGTGCCATACGTATCACATAACATGTGGCTCTAGGCAGTATCGAGGAAGCATGTCAGTTCATTGGAAATTACTTCAGCAATGGTCTCTTTATCGCAGCCAGATCATCGCAGTCAGATCATCGTAGTCAGATTATCGCAGTCAGATCATCGCAGTCAGATAATGCAGTATCTACGACGTATATAATGAAATGTTTTTAATTCCTTCTGTTCTTCTGTTCTGTTCTAAATGAAATAATAATTGTTTACCTTGTAAATAGGGTTTTTAAACCCATTAAAAAACCTTTAAACCTTAAAAAAAGTTTTGGTTATTTAAAAACTAGAAAATCTCAAAATATAAGCAAAATAATGTTTATGGCGCCTAATAAGAAGTTTTATAACACCCTAAAGATTCCAAACTTGGCATTTGCTATGCCCCGAGCAATTTGTACAGATAACAATCCGATAACAATCCCCTATTTTCATTTAGCATTCATATTATTAATTTCACACACCACTAGTATGCACATTTCGCGCATCGCCAAACACTTTAAATCATTTTTCTTAATTAAAATTATGAATATCAAATAACAAACACCCTTTTAGAATAGTTGTTTCCTAGTCCTTTTCGATCTAGATATATAGATGGGAAAGGACTAGGACACAAACATTGAAGGGTATTCAATGCTATCCACCCCCTGATTTCATTATATGCTTGCATCCTGCTTAGACAATCGTTTTGCAAGGTAATGGCAAAAATAGACCCCCGGTTGTTGGTGGCTCCTGCAATTCCTGATGTTTTCGGGGACAGGGGAGAACTGCAGCGAATGCAAATGCGCTCGTTGCATCAGCAAACGGGCGCATTGTTTGTTTGCACGCTCATCTCCGCAACGCGACGGTGCCGATGATATCGTGCCACCGTCGCCGTCGGTTGTCGTCAACCAGCGGCGTCATAAGGAAGCGTTATGAATTTTAAATGGGCCTTTATATCAGTGGCAGATGGTCGGGAACGAGCCGACGCCGCCGCCTGACAATATGGCAGCTATTAATTACGCCGCCGTGATTGAAGATGTCTCATGACAGAGGAATCGGGCGCGCGCGAGAGTAGGGTCTCGCAAGCACACACACACAAGCAATCGCGAACGGGGGGCCTTTGCCAGGTTGGCCCATAATGCCCCCGTGTTTCGTGCGCCACGTTTCAGTGCGTCGCCATGCCATTTCGCCATTATCAGATTAATTAATGCAAGTATCGTGTTTAATGCTGCGGCATGCAGAGTTTGTGCGCTGCCTTGGTGTACGTGCATTCTCCTGCTGCTGATTGAACTGATACTGTTGGGACTAACCAAGATTGTCCTCTATCTATTGTTTGTCGAGATTGTTAGATGATGAGAATACATATGGGTCAAAAGTGTGCTTCAATTTTATGGAAGATATATGAAAATTTAAAGGAACATTCCATTTTCGAAGTAGGACATTAGAAAGTGGAACAATTGAGATCACTTCTAGCAACCGCTACTAGATGGCGCTTAAAAAGCTCTTTCAAAATTTGCTCATAGATGGCTCCTTACAATCTCGATATCGGTTGTTATCGGTAAGAGCTGGTTTAACAGGCTTTTAATGAATACATTAATCTTTGTTTTAGTCGTCATGACTTCTTATTTTTAAGATTTATGCAATAAGAAGACGTTAAAATAAAGATTTACAAAAACATATGTAAATGTACAGTTCTCAAACTATTTTGAAGAACCCCGTTCGTTTCTTTTTCATTGGTAATTTCTGTTTTGTTGAAGCAAACAAACAAATATGTCTTTGTAAGAAGACAAATATGTTTCTATTATTCATTCCAATGTTTGACATCAAATATGGTTGAAGTCGAGCCCTACAGTAAACGACGCACGTTCTGAAAGTGAAAACGAAAGTGAAATTGGAAAGGCTTAGTAGCACGCGAAGGCACCACGAAACATCAATCACAAGCAACGAATAATATAACCTTTTCCGGTTGTCAAACCTCGTCGTAGAAGGGCTGGACGTAGATAGTGCGTGAATGTAATACATTTGCCAAGACGAAGTTGCAGAAACAATTTTCTTCGTGCAGGAATGACGACGTGGTGTAGACGAAAACCGGGAACAGGAATGCATTTGTGATGCGTCCTGCTACAGACGCGGAGCTGCGACGCTCCTGTTGGAACAGACGGTGGGAATATTGCATTTCTCGGTGATCTATTAAGCTCTCTCTTCACCACTTCTTTCCCGTCGGGCGATGACGTTGTATTATATGTTTCCCCAAAAAAAAGAAGAACGGACGAAAGTGAATTATATTTGCAAGAAAAGTGGAGAAAAGTAGCGAAAGGGCTGTGCCGTCCTGCCTTGGCGTGTACGTCGCTCGGAGAAGCCTCTGACACTTTGATGGACGTTGAGTGATCGCGTATTTACGCGCCCCGATGTTCACGATGCGGGGGTGCGCATCGCGAACGCCTATAATCCTCGTCGCTGCCGACTTTTGCTCGCCCGACACTCGGATACAATCTAAATACACCCGTCGCATTAAATTAACTCAAAAGTCATTTCGCACACGCTTCAAAAAGAGGTTTGCAACTCTTTTTGAAGCCACCAAGGCCACAATACGTCAAGTGGTGGCGCATGACATGAAATGAATTCTGGTCTGCAAAAAAAAGTTTCGCCCTGGATGTGCTGGACGAAACTTTTTTTGCCAAAACGTCCTTTGAAAATACCCATTTAAATAAAACCCTGCAGTTTGTAACTCTCTAGAGTTTAGAAATGGTCACTTTATATTGTCATGTTTCATTCAAAGTTCGCCAACTTTTTATCGAACAAGCAACCCGCAGGATGATAGCTTGTTTCAATCTGTTCGTGGCGCGCCTGGGCTTTTGTCGTCATGTGGCTTTAAAAGTAACCCGTATCCCAGTTGCGCATCATATAATTAATTTCGCTAAAATATATTTATTTTGCTGCATTATCCTGCATCCCCCTTGAACAAATACGCACAATGTGCCTGCGAGCGATGAGGAAAGTCCGGTGAAGCCAGCAAACACAAGTGTACGGTGCTTAAAAAAGTAATAAAGCTTTGCTCATTTCCCCATTAACCATCTGGTGCGCTCATCCGCGGTTGTGGATCGAATAGCACACCGCAGCCACCCGCTGCATTCTCCCATCCTGCTCCTCAACGCGCGCAACCGCTATCTGCTGAGCACTTGATCCTGCCGACGTTCAGTCTTCTCCTGAAGCGCATCCCCTAAAGAGTGATGCTTTCGCGTAAACAAGCACTTACATTGTAAGCAACAACATGAATCCGTACATTTATTTGATCAGTTGCAATACGCAAAAAAGCCCTTTTAATAAATTACTTGCTCGTAAATTATGCACACCGCAGCGAATTTGAATGTAGGACGCACCCTCTGCATCAGCATCAGCATCAGCGCAAATAGATTCGCAGACACCCGAAGCTGTCCGTTGCGCGTAGTTTTATTTATCTGCTTAGTTATATAAATGGGAGGTGCCCACGTGTGCACACCAATATATCGAATTGATCTGTGGATTATATTGGCGCAAAGTGGGGTGAGCATTTAGTGATGTTGTACGCTCCAGACCCGAGGAGGTCTACTTACATGAGCACTCAACAGACGATTCCTGGCGCGTTTCTATGCGTCTATTGTGTTTTAAAAGCTTTTCTCGTTGTGCAATTCGAAGGGTAGTTGCAGGAGTAGTTGCACGCACCGCTAGCGATCAGAGGGAATGAATAGGGATCGATTTGTGTCGCCAAGCCGACGAATAAATGTAGCGGAAAATCAAAAGTTGCAATTATTTTAATGGATTAAAAAAGCTAAACTGGTTACAGTCAAGTCCTCAATTTTATCAAGCACTTTTCAATATGTCTCAATGTTTCTTAATTTTAAACGCACTTAATATACAGATGCACTCATTTTAATAAACCTTATCGGAGCCTGTCAAATCATACTAGGAACTGCAGCAGCCTTCGTGCACTATCATTTCTTCGTATCTCTTTGCCGACATGTGCGTCTATCCATCATAATCATGCATGACTTTATGACTAGAAAATTGCTCCCAAAGAGATACCGAAGCAATACCTATAGATATTACGTAGATAAATCACCCCTCCGTTCTGTAATGGATCTACATATTCCATTACACGATTGCGGGGCCTCATTTATTCGTGCACCACACAATATACCCGCGACGCTCAGCCAGCTAGAAATGGTAACATTTTGTTGACATAATTGTCTATTCAAAGTGTCATCATCGAAGGTAGGCGCGGTGTGCGAGAGCAAATTATTTAGTATAGGTGTACAACAGTTTCCATATAATAGATGTTTGGTTTGCGAACCGCATGGGTGGATAAATACGCTGGGGTAAAATTTAGATTAATGATAAGGAATGAAAAATGATGGCGAATATGAATTGAAATTTAGCTTAACGTTCTATTGTGAATTTGCTCCTGAAATAGTAGTACATCAGAAAATGCGACGGATATACCTAATTTATAATCATTATCTTGTTTTTTTCTTAATGATATGAAATAACCAGAAATAAATTTTAGTTTATTTATGATTTTCGTGTGTATAAAACTTAGATGTGGAATGGAAAAATGATAAATTGTTAAATTTATTGAAATATAGTGTATTCCAGACTAATTATCCTCTCGGCAATTAATAGCAATTTTATGAGGGTATGAATATGTTAAATCTTATTTCATTTAAAACATTCGGACATTATAAGTGACTGATGCCAATCATCAATACTTTCGATTTAAAATGTTTTATTTATCATTGAGTTATCTGTGAAAATCAAATGTAGGCAACGCGTCATATATCAGCATATTCTCTATTTCATTATCTATTAAAAGGTTTATAAATTATTACTATTATGATTGTGCAAGGCCCTTTTTTTGGGTGTACACAGAAGCGAGCAAAAGACGCCACTCACGTTGAGTCGCAACTTATATAAGGACAATTTACATGCTATCCACTGCGCGCTCCTATATACACCTCAAAAAAGGGATCGCACACAAGTAAGATTTAAATAATCTTTTCACTGTATAATAGATTATTAAGTGGAGAATATGCTGATATATGACATGGAGAATACATTTTAATCCTTCATATCGTCAATATAAGGTAAAGTCTACCCTTTAATAACTCTGCGTAAACAATGAAAACTTTAAATTTCAAGTATTGATTATTATCGCAGGAGAGTTATACTATCTAATGGTATATCATTTATTGTACTAGAATTATTTTAAATATGGTAAAGTTAATGATAAAAAGACGCAAAATCTTTAGCGCTCTCCGCAGATCTGCGTCGATTTTGACTCTTTTATCTTGTAATTGTCCGGCAAAGTGAGGCAAACTGTGAGTATATTCTAAAAAAATATTTTACTTCTTTTTTTTACTAAAATCTTTTGCATCTAAGTTTCCAAAAAAATAAAACCAGTTTTAATGAAACTTGTTATTGAATTCCTAGTTGGGAAAAGTCAAATTACATTTGAATAATCGACAATAATAAATCCTGCATTAAGATTAATGATCCACCCGTAACGATTTAGTCGAAAGTTTGACGTGAGGAAAATTTCGCTCCAAACTTTAATCATTTCTAACCCTTGTAGACCTTTGTATTTCTACGGGCGTAATCATAAAGGCGCCACAGCAGGGTTAATAGTTCTTAAACTCGCCGCCTCCATCCTTTCCCCGTCCTATCCTCAATCCTATTCATGCCCAAAGTCTGAGGGGCACCTCTACGTCTCCCTGGTGCACGCCGCCGTCGTCTCACTCATTAAAGGGTTAAAATGTTAATGTTTTTAACGGTACTAACAGCTAAGCGTATGTTCCTTTTGCATTTGCACGGCGGTGCGTTTAATCACTCGAATGGGGGCCACAGTCGCCGCCCGCGAGATTAGCTAGCATTAGCTCCCATTGTGTTCGAACGAAATCTCGCGAGATCTTGCCGAACAACCGAGCAACTGAGTATGTGAGACGGTTGACGGCTTCGAAAGGCAGAAGGTGGTCATGGGGTCCCACGGGATAATACGTCCTTTCATTATAAGCGCCACCAACTAGAAACCATAACTTCTGATTAAGTTAAAAGTAACTAACGTTGTTTTGGCTATGCTCTGTTGGTTTGCCTCCAAACCGGTGCGGCGTGACAGCAAGAACCAACCATGTTAAGTTCTTCTCATTTTGCGGCACCATCGTAGACGGGAACAATAATAAAGAGGAAAGGGTCTCGGGGTGGATGTATGCATCATTTTAAACCTTAACTTAATAATTAAGATAAGTTTATACGGTCCATATTTTACGCGCTAATGGATTCGGTTTAATGTGTGGCAAATGGCTACGAGATGTCATCGTGAAAGGTATGTATTAATGTGTCGTTTCAGGACTGTTTGTTAGTTAATGAACATTTTGTGCTGAGTGCTAGAGCTTTCAAAAACCTACATCAACGAACCGCTAGATTAATAATCATAAAGTGTGGAACTACTTGAAGCATTAATAAAATTAATGATGAACATAGTCTATTGTATTTTAAGACTAACATTGGGAAAGATTTCAGTAGCAAGTTGAAAGACATATTCAATGCATTGGGGCGATTAAAAAATGCGAATAACTTATTCAGCCATTGTATTCAGCACCTAATTTCTTCACAGGTTCATTGCAAGTTTCAAGATGTTTCTAATTTTTTATTGCTATTCAACCTAGATTATGACAAACTATATTTTATTTTATTCCTAAATATATAAATCGGAATAAGTGTAGTAAAACCCGCAATCGCCAACCTCCTGATTTCGATCTATATTTGATACAATACAGCAAATTGAAAGATAAATCCATGGAAATTAAACAATTAAACTGAAAATATGTGTCTGAAAAAGCAATTATATCCATGTAATATACATTGTGACGATACAAAAAATGTTAATAACTTTTTTATCGAGTGTATTCAGCGCCTGACTTTTTCATAGACTAATTACTAATTTCAAGACGATTCTAAATGTGTTTTGCTATTCAACCTAATTAATTAAAACATTGTTTTAATTAATTTTTAAATATTTATATGGCATTTAGTGCAGTAAAACTTACAATAGCTGAGCGGACCTCCTGATTTCGATCTATATTTGACACAATAAGGTTGATTCAAAACATTTTTACGAATTTTGTGAATTTTAATAATCCCCAAACAATTTACTGATTGATTTTTACCCTACAAACCTTTTCGAGTCGATGTTTTAGATAAAAGTAAAGGTCGCCATAAAATTCCATGTTCAATGAACCACATTTTATAGTAGAAAAAGAGATCCCGCACTGTGATGAACTTTTACACTTCACCCATTTGTCAATCGAATATTTGCAACGTTGAGACAGTATTATAAACATTTTATTGCAGTGGCAGCTGGCAATAAACTGGCAACAATCTGAAGTTGCATTTTCACACCTATAACTTTCAAACATGATTTTCCAGTTAAACCTATTTAAAATCAACGTCCATGCATGTAACATCCTAAAATGACAAAATTTATGCCGCCATCAGGCAGAGAAAAGTGTTGTTTTCCACGGTTTTCTCCGGCATCTAACTCACCGCTCACGTTCGCATTCATTATCGGCACAATCGTAAACATGTTGGAACAAATCGATTTGCCTCAACCATATAGAGTGAATTTCGTACAAAGGTGCACACATTGGCTATATTTATAGCTCAGGAAGACGAGGTCTATGGGTGAATGGGATGAATGGATACGGAATGTGCGATGATATTCAAACGCTGAGCCATTTTACTGTCTACTAGAAAGGCGCAAGACAACATCGGGGGTGGTATTCCAGCACTGGGTGGGTGCCCACAACGTTAGATTGCATTGGCAATACCAATGCATAATTGAATTCTATTCAATGCCTCTAATGGCTAATAATGCCGACCCGTAATTTCAAATCGACGCGGAACCGTAACGCCTCGTCCCAAACGCCTTCACAAAGACCACCCGACAACAAAACGGCGCACCGCATCACGCTCTCGGGTGTCGGTCGGAAGACAGAAGACAGAATCACGGACCGGTTGCCGCTGGGGCCAACTAATAATAGGCGAAAAGTGTGCGGCTGTGACAACTAAAGACAGACTTTGCACAGTGGCACCAGTTGTAATGATGTGGCCTAGTAAGATCCTTTTTTGCTTATAGGTTAAATGACGGGATCGTTAAAATTTTAGAGTTCCCCAGAAGATTATGGGTGACCCAAGGCAAATCATTCCTTAAAAGTATTTCTAAGTTAGCCTCGAGGGTTCGATCTTTAAAAAAATCTGCCGGTAGTAAAATAATTACGATTTTAGGACCACGACGAAGGGACCTTCCCATGGGTCGTCATTAAAATTGAGGTTATTCATCAAGATTCGTTAGTTAGAACTCAACGCCGAACGGATACCTTATGTCATGCCACTTAAGGGTTTTTAGGACCATTTGCCATATGTTCCCGTATTGATTGGAAAATTTTCAAGTCATAGTAAACAGAAATATGAAAATTCAAACTTTTTTTTAAATTCGCAGAGACAATAAAAATCGTTTATGAGTCTCTAGAAGCGATTTACAATGTTTTTCCTAAAAGTTTCGTTTTTGTAATTTTTAATCAAATTGCGATTTTGTAATTGTGTAAACAAAATTTTCTAACGTTAAAATGTGTGAAAGTGGTTTGAAATTTGAAGTTTATCGAATGCCATTCAGGTATTTATGTAAAACGACTTGTGATTCTTTGTTTCCCGCCAGTTTCGTATGCCAAACAAGAAAATATGCGTTTTTAACAAGAAGTGATTTACGTTCGATATGTAGGTAATATCAACATTTTATTTCCCTCAGGGCACTGTTGGTTGTCACAGGTTACATTCCCATAAATGTGTATGTGTAACAGAGTGTGTATGTGTGAATGCATATATGTGTTGTATGTATATGTGTGTATGTGTATGTATGTATATATGTGTTGTGTCTAAATGTGTTTGTAGGCATGTGTACAATGTGTTTACATGTTTTCTATAACCTGAATTCGCACAGAAAATCTTATCAAATGCGTAACATTCTCGCGAAAATTCTACCAAATACTTTACGATATCTCATATGAATATACAGTGTGTTTTGAGGGTATTCAAATAACATTTATTACAAACCAATGGATTTAATAACTTTTTTTGATATTTTGACCAATTTTATATGGGAATGACCTGATTTTTGACAAGAGATATGTAGAAAGACACATGGTATATATAAAATCTCAATGTGAAACATTGTTGGTCTCAGTATGACATTTATGTTGGTTTGCTGGATGTTGTACACTCAATGTACACGGTGTACACATTGAAAACATAAATTTTGACAAACGTTTATTTCCCTTCGTCGTACTGCAACATTGCAGCGTGAATAAACCGCGAAAGCATCAAACAAACTCTTCGCGAGCTGAATATCACCGGATCTAAATATCTGAAATAAAAGCACAACTGCGAAAGATATTGTTTGTGAAATAATCTCGCGATCGATTTATTCACCGCACGACGCTCAAATATGTATTTCCAGCTTGCGTCCACAGGTACGTACGATGCAAATTCTTCAAAACTTGTAGCCGTAACTATGCACTCCGGCCAGGAAATCAAAATATTACGATGACGCCATGTGTTTCAGATTGTTTTCCTCGACGGGAAGATATGCGCTTCAATTGCAGTGTCGAAGATGATATTTCAATAACGAATCGTTGAGATGCGATGCGTGGATGTAGATGCTTTCTTCGCGAACCAGTGGCATAGTAGACAACATCTGCGACATTTTGTCAGCGACATCAGGACAACATTTCGGCGGAGGGAAACACGAAGAGTGCATCAGCAGTTGCATCGCAATCATTCGTGCTTATCTTAAGTGGATACGGTTGAAACTACCGAATGGTTGTTTACGGCTGCGTTTTGCTACTGGTGGCACATGGGAAAATATTTCTGGGACTAAAGAAGGTTTTTTTGCGACTGCATTGATAGCCCAAGATAAATAAGCTATAAAATATAGTGTTTATTAGGTTGTTGGTTATTTTTTAAATAGTTTTTGCAACTGTATATGTATAAACTTGTTTAAATTTTCTTTAGTTGAAAAATAAAAAAGAAAATAAAACCTCAGAATGAATAAAATGTTATATTTTATTTTGTGTCGAACGATAATTATATTCTGTCAACGACTTTGAAATCACCATAAAATTGTCCTCCATATGTCTTTATATACGCTTTTATTTATTTTTTGTTAGTTTCTTTAATTGTAAGCTTTTAAAGTTAAGTAAACCATGGATTTTTAATTTCAATGTACGTATTTGCATTAATGGCTGATTTTTTCATAAATTAATAAACGAAACAAGGAGTGTAACACGTCTGTCGAAAGCTAATTAAATTTTGCATGGATCGAAGTTTATTTTATAAATTTCGATTTGATAGTTTTTTAGATATTACATATCTTATTAATTATAATTATCTTATTATATCAATTTTTTGATATTTTTGTATGATTTCGGTATTTGACCAAATATTATTAATATTTCTAGTTGGCAAAGTATGAAGGAAATGTATAATCTGCCAACAGCTTTGTAAACAATGTAAAATTTTCTTTCATATGTCTTTATATTAGTTTTTATATCATTTTTATTTTTGAAAAAATCTCTTTAAATGTTAAAGTTTGAATGTGAATAATTTTAATGTGTTACTTTGTATTAATTACTATTTATCTCATGAAGTTATAAATGGATCCAAATAAATGAAGCATCAGTGGAAAGCTAGTTAAATTCTGCAACGATTACCGTTTATTTTATAACATTCGGTTCAGTAGATTTTTAGCTATTATAGCCTAAATTATAATCACTCATTCCGGAGGTTTCGTAAGAATTTCGGTGTTTGACGATATTTCGTTAATATTTCTGGTGGGCAAAGTTTGAAAGATAATTATATACTGACCACGGCCTTATAGATACCGTAAAATCCTCTTTCATATGTCATTACATTCGTTTTTATATCATGTTTGGTTTAAGAAATATACACTTTTAAAGTTACAGTTTTAATAGGTTTAATTTTAATATGTGACTTTATTACCCATCTTAAAATTAATGTTGCATTAATTGCTAATTATCTCCTGAAATTATAGATGCATCATAATATGTGATACACCATTGAAAAGCCAGTTAAATTTTGCTACAACTGCCACTTATTTTATACAAATCGGTATGATTCAATTTGAGATATTGGAGCCTAATTTATGATAGTCGTCTTTAAAGTTGTAAAAAGATTTCCTTACTTTAAATAGAACAAACTTTGTATTAGTTTAACAAATATTTTAATATAAATCTAATATAAATTTTGGAATATAAATAAACGTAACCTAACATTTGCTTATTTTATCGTATGTTCAAAGCAACAACATATGTATACACAATTCCACATCGTAAACTTGGCAAACTTGGTATTTGTAAGTCTTACATATTGAATAGACAATGAGGTCTAATAAGTTACGAACACACGCAATATATTCGCATGTTCCTTTCATTTCGTGACAACAGAGGTGTGTATGCATGTGTAGTTTACTTCGTTTCTTATAGCAGCAACGTGTGGAGCACACGTTGGTGGTACATCCAACGCCAGCGCGCCAGTTGATATTGCTCTTTCGTCACAGCGCAATGCATCCCAATATTCTTCGTTTATTTAGCGCCGGTTTTAGTTATGAAGCGCCGAAGCAGGCGAAGCCACCCGAGCAGACGTATAAAAGTTGCCTTCTCCCGCAGTAGTTCACAAAGGGCTACATGATGCGAATGTCAATTTCGAAACCGGATATTGGGGAATATCAATGCCGCGTCCGTATTTCCATAACAATGGCACAATCAGCACGTATCAGACGTAGCATGTACATATTATATTTTCATCCGAGCAAACGCACACGCACACACACACACACACTGCTTACCGCCACCGCATCGTGGAAAGCGTTCCGCGAAAATTGTGCATGTGCGAAGTCTTCATACAAATTGAATATTTTTATTGCGTTATTGGCTTATGTTTACTTGGGCCACAACAAGATTGCATTCTTCCGCAATATACTATCGCCTCAGATTATATCCTATCCGTGCATGTTATTTCGGTGTGCGGCTTTGGATTGCCTTCAAAGTCGCAAATTTCAAAGCCCACCTACCTGCAAACGCCTCACATCTTCCGCCGCCTACTCGTAATTGCATTATCGGCATTCCTCAAATCATGTTTTGACCAACCGCCGATAATTTACGTAAATATTTTCGCGCGGCTGCAACCTGTGAGTTGCTGTACGGTAAATCAGACACGCGTTGAGAAATTAGCCCAACAATGCAAGCTCACGTTGAGTTTATGTATCGCCGTCGACTTCAAAGCCGCCGAAGAGAGTCTTCAATGTCTGGCTGGACATAATACGTTGTGTTATCTTGAGGAATTGCCGAATGTTGAATTGTAGAAAGGCATATTGCGTGGCATTCGGTGTTGTCCGCCTTTATTGTCCCATGAATTGGATGCATTTACCTAAAGTATAATGTTTACGACGTTGGATAAATCAGGCGCAGATAAATCTATCGGATTGTATGTAACTGCATCGAGGAGGAAGTGGAAAAGAAATCTTGTTGGGGCCCGCTCACAAAATCCCTTTATAGCAGGGACGAACAAATGCATGGCGGCACTCCAAAGCTTTCAATTCGTTTGTAAGGAACGGAACAAGATGCACCTTGCATTCGACTAGTTCAAGCTGGCATAACATTTCAGCACTTGCTTTCATCTTCTAAATGTGTTTTAAATTTTTTGAATGAAATTAATAGAAGCTATAATAATATAATGTTTAATAGAATTTCCCATTTTCAGTTTTTAATCAAGTGATTTCAATACGGAATTAATGCTATGAAAAGACCATAAAATTGTCTTTCATTTTTTATTACATTTGTTTTTATTCCCCTTTTGGTTTTCGAATAGTTCATGATTAAAGTTTGTAATCAAAAAATATTATATATTAATGTGGGTCTTGACTTAAATTACTAAATATACCATAAATTATTAGTTAAATCCGTGATATATCAGTGAAAAGCCAGTTAAATTTTGCATCGGGCAAAATCAATTTCATATCATTTCGTTTAATAGATTTAGATATATTAGAGCGTAAATTATAGGCATTCGTTTTTGAAATTTCTTAAAGATTTCAATATTTGATGATGTTTTGTTAATATCTGCAGTTGGCAAAGTGAAGATGATAATAACATACTATCAACGGCTTTGCATAAACTATTCATTCAAGTATTATTCATTTTATTTTTTTTTTATCTTTTTTTGATTTCGAATAACAGGCTTTTATATTTGGAAATATCTTAGACACTTTAAATTGTAATGTGTGACTTTGTGTTTATTGCCAAATATCCGACTACTCTTTAAATTAATATACGAATCAGGAAGTGTTATATATCAGTGAAAAAACAGTTAAATTTTGCATCGATTAAAGTTTATTTGATAAAGTTTAGTTCGGTAGATTATGAGATATCAGGGCCCAAATTATGGTCATTTGTTTTTTCGAAGTTTTGTAGAGATTTTGATATGTTACAGCGATATTTTTTATATTACATGATTGGAATGTTTTCTAACAGAACCAAGAAGACTTCAACTGCTAGATCTTAATACCATATTGACCCTATAACGAATAATTCCGATGCAATCCAACAAGATTCAATACTGAGCTGAACACCTCGATCCACGCCAATACCCATGGAGGGACAATCCGTGGCAATCTACGAATACCCCAGCAGGACCGAAATCTATTAGATTAGAAACGCTTACGTTTATTATTAAAGAGGGGCGCGTATGTTGACTCACCTCACCCTTGTGAAATCTTCCACACTCAAGACGGTTGGTGCCAGTGCGAAACTCAAAGTTTTCTTCTCGTTACGGTCTTCTTCGTCCGTCCGCCCCCCATGTGCTCGATTGCATAGGTTAGACGAGCGGATGCATTAGAAGCGTGGCGAAATGGGGCAGGCGGCATGATCCCCCGAAACACATGGGACCACCGCGGGACATACGACCGTGACTCATGGAAAAGTGCAAACCGCTCTGCGCCAGCTAACCGCTTACAGGCTCGGGAAATAATAAAAACCGCAGGCGTTAAATGCAGCCCACGAGGATGGTGTTAAAAGGAGGCGGCCACCATGATGCTCGAAGCATGAGGAGCGTCAAGCTGTTCTAAGGAACGCCGAGTGAATCGCTTAGAAAGTTGGCCAGCTTCTTTTGCCCGTACAGGACGCTGTGTTTTTCAATTCATTACCTCAATAAGTGGGGCGCTATTGTCCCTTTTTGAACAGCTTCGCCCATTGTACCGGTTCTGCTGGCGCTATGATAGCAGCTTTTAGTCGAACGCCTTTCCGTGCGTAGTTTTCTATGGTTGTTCCGTTAAACTTGGTCTCGGGCCCGAAGGGATAAAGTGTGATAAGTTTGGACTGCCCCGATGTAAGGTGAATAATGTACGCTGCGAGTGCACCACGTATACAACATCGCGAAAATTCAACTCAAGTTTTGCACATGGAGGACAAAACCTCTTGCATTACGTGCACTTGAAGGAGTTTCTTCTATCAGCGAATCATAATACATAATAAAATTTCGATTAAATTTAGCTAAAACGACTACTGCTGGAATATGTTTTATGCAAATTTGCGTGCATTTAAAGTCGTTCTTGTGGAAGAGATGATAATACAGGAGGTATTTCACAAGGGCGGCCATCGAATGAAAGGTCTAATAGTACTTCGTTCGCTGCCACCACGGCGTGACTTTAATATTCATATAATACGGTTATAATCGGCGAATTATTACCCATACTTAAACAAATAAATTATTTATGGAGCCCTCGGGTACCTGCCGTTATCGGGAGCAGTGCCAACACGTTGTGTGGGTTAGCTAGCAGTGCCAAACGGGGTTTGCTCAAGCCTGCGCGTCGCTATTCACCTTTTTTTGCCCTTAGTTGAAAATATTTTATTGGGTGATTTATGTATGGTGGCGGCGACGGTACGACGGTAGAAGAAGGAGTATAGGGAGAGGCCCCGTGTGCGCGAGGAGAACTAAGGACATATTTTCCAATTTGTTAGTAAACCAGCTCGCTCTCAGAGGACGTGAAGAAGGAGGCGTCTTGCGTTTCGATATCCTAAAAGCTAAACAGTGTCGGTAAATACATAACAAGACTACACCACCGCATTGGCAAGAAACCAACCACCATTACCAACCTTGTTAGGTTCGACGATACCCCTGCGGAGCGACAACCAAAATACAACATTGCGGACTAGGAACGGTAGGAAGTGGAAGCGGAGCCGCGACACCATCGAAGAGCCACCAGACATTTGGCTGGGGTACAAAAACTCACACACCGACATATTTGTCACCAGTTTTTATTATTTGCTTATTTGCTGTTCTGTCCCGTAAAGCAGTGGAGAGGATATACTGCTCAGTCGAGCAACACCACGCCGCACAGTGGTTCAATTGCAACAAACAAGCGTCTTAAATCACGTGAGCTCTAAAAAATACACATTTCACGTCTTTTTATTTTCAATTTTGCTATATTCAGAATAAGGCTAATATAATAAATGATACACTATTTGATAGCTTCACTCATTTACGTCAATAATCAATTGATAGAATTTAAAATTTGCTATTTTAATGGAGTTATCAGGGATAGACTTTAGCCCTTTTTGAAGATATGAAGGAGTAAAATATATTCAACGTTTCATATATCAGAATATTCTTTATTTCATGGTCTATGAAATAAAGTATAGCATATTAATATCTTACTTGTGCAGGATACTTTTTTGAGATTATACGTAGGAGCGCGCATTGGTCGGTATGTAAATCGTCCATATACAAGTTACGACTTCGTGCAACATCGATCGATGTGAGAGAAGCGCACCTCGCGAGAACACAAAAATCAAAACAGACTCAAAAATCAAAACAGACTTGCATATGGACAATTTACATGCTGTCAACTGCGCGCATCTATTTATATCCCCAAAAAAGGGTCGTATACAAGCAAGACATTAATAACCCATATACTATTAGATAATCTATAAAATAAGGAATATGCTGATCTATCACTGGTTGAATACATATTAATAGTTCATATCTTCAGCAAAGGGTAAAGTCTACCACGGATAATTCTATGTAAAAAATAAAAATATTAAATTCTAACTATGGATTATTGTCACAGAAGCATTAAGCTATCTAATCCTACACAAATTAATTCGGTATCATTTTTCTAAATATGGCAAAATTCATAATAAACAGCTGCTAAATTTCTATATTTAGCTTCCAAGTGGCGTTGAGGCGATTTATGACGTTTTCTTCTGGAAAATGCCCCACTGTGCACCGAGCAGCTACAAGGAGGAAAAGGAAATTGTAAACAGAAAAAAACTGCGTCCAATCTGCAGTAAAAGTAGCTACTGTAAAACACTTGCCAGGACGTAAAGCGCACAAACAAACAGAGCGCTGTAAGCTTTGAGTGTGGCTATAAGAGGATTATTTTCCTGTTGGTTTTTGAGACGTTTTTTCCTATAGCTACCCAAATTTTTGCCCTTCCTTCTTACTCCTTAGATGACCATCATATTAACATTTTTGCTACCAGACCTAAAAAAAGAAAATGGAATAAACATAAAATTATTTTTAGCGCATTAAAATCAATTTTACAAGCGCTGCATCAATTACATTGTGCAATAATATGAAAATACGTGAAAATGTCGAACTTTACGACCCGAACTTCAGTGGTGAACTTGTGCACCGTAAACTTTGATGATGAGAAGTGGAGGAGACCTTTACACGATCCTCAACCATTTTACCTGCGTCGGGTTTTTGTTGTAAAATGCAATAAAACGCGTACAGATTATAATTTTATGGATTATTACATAAATAACAATTTTATCGCTTCATAAAATCCGGGGCGACGCTGTCGTGGCCAGCAGACCGTCGCACCGGTGATATTTTTATTAAAATCCCCCTGTCCATGGTCCTTAGAAGCGAACTAATCCCAACTTATAATGCTTCATGCTACCAAAGTGTGATACTGTAACCAAGAATATTCATTCTTGGCTACAGTTCTGGGTACATGTTACCTTGAGGATGGAGAAGGAGGTTACGGTAGCTTACGGTAAAGTTTAGTTCAAAATGAAAATAAATACATGTGATATGTTGCTGGGAATACGCGAACGCGTTTTTGATTAGTCTAGATTCAAGAAGCTTATCGCTAGGATCTAATAAAGTGGGTTTATGGGCTTTGGAACATGGTCAGTATTCGCAATCGTGGCCAATTTTACCGCTTGCAGAGAGTATGCACATCAATTTAAGTAAATGTCAAAATAAAATGGTCGAATTCAATCAGACCCTATTGGAGAGCGTTTCACCAGTTGTGATAACTGGACTTGCTTAGGTGTTGCGGATCATTTTCAAGCGATGAATTCCGAGTATTTTCTGCGGGCAAAATCTTTATTTATGGTTATCATCTTAGATAAATAGAATTTAATCTCGTGGGATATATTTAAAGTTAGAATTTTCAGTCGTTATAAATTATTTCCGGCTTTTAATGTAAATATTGCTTAATGTAAATTAAAATCTGAAAGTGCAGATTTCAATCTGTTTATTAATATATCAGTAAAATTTTGAACTTAATTTTTTATTACTCAAAATGTGGTTTAAAGTTTGTACTAGAAAATTCGATCCGAGCAAGGAGAAACTAAGTTTATACGAAAATGAAATCTCAAATGGGCACAACGTGCATGCGCATAACTTTTCATTAAATTAGCGTGGTGCAAGCTTGAGAGGAAAATGTAGTTTCTCCCACATTTCCAAGTATCGCTCGTTTCTACCGAGTTGTGGGTTGTTGGTTTTTCGGGGGTTTAACAAGCGAAACTAGTGCCTTTAGCCGCTCAAACATTCTGCTGACATAAATTACGTTTTCTCATGAATAATTCCGTTTTTTTCTAGTAAAATAATGTAGAAGATTTCGTTAGCGCTCGATTTTTATAAATAACATACTAAACCGCGAAACTATAACCCATAAAACCATAAAATGTAGAGTCTTTTGTACATTCGGAACAGTGTAAAATGGCTCTCGAAACAAATGTTAAACAATAATTTGCTAGGAAACAATTCGATATTACATTCTAGAATGTTTACCATATTTTTTTAAATCTAGTACCCGGCTGTATTTTCAGATGTATAAAATGTCATTTGACAGGCCGTGGACTCTCCTTGTTAGAAGAAATGTTGAGTTTTTAATTTACTAGGAATAACCATATTTAATACCCCAAAAATATTTCAATAACTAGGCGATCAATATGGCAACGCTGAAAAACCTTCTAAAACCGCAAATTCAGGTTTTCACCACCAAAAAGGTGAATTTTGCGAGGGCAAAATTCTATAACGAGGATTGTTATCTTATGTGTTACGAAAACGCCCCCGAAATGTTTCTTCGCGCCTCGGAAGCGTCGACGAAGGGTATCGGCTGTTGCTCGTGTAGGGCCCTTCCAAAATGCACCGCAACCGCCGAGCTAGGAGGAGGTGAACCCCCTGGAGATTGGCGAGCGCTCCCTGTCCGCACCCACGGCGAGACATCTCGTTTCATCACTACAGGAGGTGTGAATCTTTAATGTGTCGTTGCATTTACGTTTTTTAATAACAAACCCTGATTTCCCTCTCTTGGCGTTACTCTTGGTTCTCTCTTGATCCAACTGCGTTTGGAATTTCGAACCGCAGAGCACGACACGCCTGAATTTTGATTAAAGATTGAATAGATTCGGTTTAAATGCGCCGTAATTACTTTTTTAATCTTGTTTTATGTTCCTAAGACGCATAATAGCAGTGCGAACAAAGCTGTAATAATAAATTGTGAATATCACATTGGTAGAGACGATTCTAATACATTTCGGCTGGAATATTATCAAAATAATTCAAAGTGCAGTGTCAGTGGCAATTAACATGAAAATAGGAAGACCCTTCTTATATAACACATGCAGAATTTTCCAATTACATGAGATACATCTGTCATTGTGTCGGAATGGAATGCAATGATTAATACGGAGCGTTTATTTACTCAGCAAGTAATCATATATAAATCTGTCATAAAAAACATAAAATTGCAAAATGGATACTCCAAGGACAATTCATCATATGAATATCTTACAAATGTATGATTAGAAAGAATCCCAGAGGTTAATCGATATTTGTAATAACGTTTGCTTAACAAACACCACATGGTCATACGAGCACATCCATTAAGACTTTGTTGTATTCGACTAGGGGTGGAATCAAATGCGACGAATCAAAATCGACTTTATTGGAATTGTGATTTATTCCTGAGTGAGTATACATATGACCTATTTTATTCCATAATCCGGTCGGCGCACCACAGGAATAATCCTCGTAACTACGGACATTGACAGAGGCTCACAACAATGCAGACGTCGGCGTCGTGCCATATGTGTACGCTGCTTCATGTATAGTCACGATTTCTATGACTGGAAGCCTGGGTAACAAAGCAGTTGTAGGGCAAGTCAGCGAGTGAGATCAACAATGTTGGGCTTGGGACGCGGTGCTTGCAGTGCCTTGGTGTGCTCCCGTTTTGCGCCCTGAGCTGGGTTAGAAATTGAACACGTTGTTAGATACGGCCACAAGTGAAATCTACGTCTACGTGTCCCGGTAGTACTTACGGAGCATATCGTATCACTAATCATGTTGGACGGCTGGCAACATGCGGCGTCCCCCTTGATACTTGCTGCCATGGTGAGCCATTCAATGAGGAGATTAAATTTGCATCATTCACTATCCATCTGATATTGAATCACTTTTTTTGATATATTTCGGTGGAAAGTTCTCATCAATGACTTGAAATTTGAAATTTTATATATTATTATATATAAAGCCCGCGTTTAAGAAGAGGAACCGATGCCTGTACTCTAGTTGAAGGGATAATGGATACGAGTGTCATAAAAATTCATGGGAAAAGTTTTTATTGCGCAATTTTCTTATAAATTTGGATTTTAAATTTCTTAAAAAAACGAACCTAATAAAAAGAAATGCAGAAAATTGAACATTTTTATCATCGATTGCAGTTATATTTAATTGTTGAATTTTATATCATTAAAATCAGACGATTAAGAATGATTGTTCAATCAAATAGAACGGTTGAAATGATTTTACTTCTTTAAAACAAAGATTATGCAAAAAATACTTGATCAAATATCAATTAACAAATACAAAGAACTTAGACCTCTGTGAAGTTAGTTAAAAAATCCCAGAAAAGAATTTTATTAGAGATTTCTTTAAGGAAAAAAATTAAAAAATAAAAATCGAGCGCGCCTCTTATCGTTTACATATGTTGTTTATATGACTCAAATGAGAACAAATTTTGAAAGGGCCATTTTTTGACTCGGTGCAAGTGCCCTAAAATGACGATTAAAGTATGAAATTTTCAAAAGATCCGTCCATAAGAGAACATATACACTCCATTTTCTCAGAAACTAGATGGAGGGTGCCTCAAGATGTTCAAACAAAGGTTGTTGCAAATTCAGAGAGGAATATGCTAATGAAAAAAAAATCATGATCGAGTCGGTTCAGATAGGAGAAAGGGTTAAATAAAGAGATAATGTATTGAAACTGGTACCAAAATAAGAACTCATTAAGATGCTTTGTATGGCATCATTAAAAATATTTTTTTTTTAATTTACCAGTAATAATGTATTTTTATTTAAAATAATATTGTATTTGGTCCGTAGACCTGGCCATCGACCACACTGGTCCTTCAGCCTGGTTTGTTGACAGTTTTTATTATTATTTTGCATTACATGTTATGACAATGTTATTTGTAATGCGGCGTTTTTTTTTGTTATTGATGTTGTTGTGGCATATCAAGTTGTTTTTCATGTGGTGTGAGTGTTGAGTTGTTTTTGATAGAAGTTCCTTGTTCTGTGTTGAGTGCATTGGGTTGCGCAAATTTTGCGATTGGTGATATATCCCGACGAGTAGATTTTTATAGATGTGAAAGTTTTCTTAGGTGTGAATTTTTAGTGTGATTTTTAATTGTGAATTAATTGTGAAGATAATGATGGGTGCCCATCCCGGGGACTCGAACCCCGTCCGACTGCGTGGTAGACCTGTACACTACCAGCTATGCTGCCCAGGTGGGCCAGAGCAAATATTTAAAAGACTAATAATAAATTTTGAAAAAAAAGGAAAGGAATTCAAGAATAATAACTAACAAAATCGAATTTCTGGATTATCCACTAATAATCAGGGAAACTATTTTAAAAATAAACATCGTGGAACATTAGCAAAACATTGTCATGTTTCTAAATTTGCAAAAATTAAGTTTTTCCTGAAAACATCGATACAATTCGTAGAAACACAACCAATAACTTTAAAAAATAACTTTAATAACTTTAAAAAATTTGTAAAATTGTAATTTTCTAATATTCAAAAAGGTAATTAATATGTTAGCCATAAGTTCTTGCCTAGAATATTATTTGTTAGCTTGTTTTACAATAAGAATGTTAGGTTTGAAATTTTTTTAATGAGAATTTTGTCTTCTCATAAAAAAAATGCAGGAAACTGATTCTGGTGTAATTGTGAATTAACGCGCATGTGCTAAATAGCCAGCCCGCGCCAGCGTGTTGGAGAGTTTGGTGCCCACTCCCTCGTAAACGTACTGCCCCCGTCTGACGGTGTTATGTCACCCCGCCACCCCGGCGGGTGTACGGGTGTGGATTGGTGGTTGGCTCGTTATGAAAATGACGCTTGCGCCCCAGCTACCACCACCGACTGCCTATCGCAGTCGCACACAGACCTACTTACTGCCGCCGCCGCCGTCGCCGCCGCCGCCGCCGCGCCGACGTCCGCCGACCACCGAGAACTTCCCGCCACACACATACCACGTCCGTATACCGTGTGGTGGTGGCGACGGCAGAGAGCCGCCAGCAAACGCCTAATGCGATTTCTCGCCTAATTGTCAAAGCGGTCGGAACCGCCACCGCTGGCATTAGCAACCACTTTGCTTTGATCCACTGTGTATCCACAGCATATCAATAAAAAGAGGCAAGAAGTGCCGCTCACTAGGGAATAAACAAATAGTTGCATAGAAGATTTCGTTAATATTTTTGCGATTCTGCTTTTTTTTTTTGTGAAATTTTGAAAATGAAGAAGAAAATAGAAGTTTGACAAGCTTTCTGTTTTTTTTTTATTGAAATTTTGGAAGAGTAGACATTTTCTCCTAAGTAAGAAAAATAGTAAAGTCCAAAAATACAATTTTTAAATTTGTTTAAGAATTATAGACATGGATAGAAATTTAAACAAAATTTAGAAAGCCTTTACAAAGCATTAAACATCTATGAGTTTCTTTGTTTCGAAGAAAAATTAAGACTTTCTTTGAGCGGATCTTCTAGAAATCTTCACAAATTAGAGGAAACATAATATTACTGAAACATCCCCTGAAAATCGCATGGGAATCAACATTAAATGTCTTACTTCTTCTTTTCAACTAAAAATTAAGGCTTTTCTAGAGAAACTTTGTAAAAATCGTTGATAATCACCAAGGAATACTTTATAAACCTCCAAAAATGAATAAGATTACAAATTCGTATCAACATCTTCAGATTAATAACATTTTCCTCCGAATTCTGTCGGGAAACATATATAAACTAACAAAAACTCTTAAAAATCTCTAGAGAACAACATTTTATATTATTAAAAACAGTTGAAATTCCTAAATGACTGAGTAAAACTTGGATAAATCACGAATTAAAGCGAAATAATAGGACAAACATTTAAAAGGCAAATCAAAAATTTTGAAAAAATGAAAGGAATTCAGGAATAATCACTAGAAAAAATCGAATTTCTGGATTATCCACTAATAATCAGAGAAAATGTTTCAAAAAATCATCGTGGAACATTAACAAAACATTGTCTTGTTTCTAAATTTGCAAAAATTAAGTTTTTCCTGGAAACATCGATCAAATTCGTAGAAAAACAAACAAAAACTTTAAAAAATTTATACATCGCTGCATAAATTTAGCTGTTTTTAACATTCATAATAATTATTATTATTTAAAAATTACAAGAATTTATCTTTTCAGAAGAAAGGACATTTCTTAAAATAGTACTAAGCAACCACTAAATCTCATATAAATCATTTCAAAATCAGAAATGTAGTGAAAATCAAGAGAGAATCTTTGCTACTTTGTTAGCAGAAACAAAAATATTTCTTTACAAACCGAAGTAACTAATAGATTCTTAAGAAAAAGTAGTTGAAATTCCTAAATGACTGAGTAGAAAGCATTAAACATCTATGAGTTTCTTTGTTTCGAAGAAAAATTAAGACTTTCTTTCAGCGGATCTTCTAGAAATCTTCACAAATTAAAGGAAACATAATATTACTGAAACATCCCCTGAAAATCGCATGGGAATCAACATTAAATGTCTTATTTCTTCTTTTCAACTAAAAATTAAGGCTTTTCTAGAGAAACTTTGTAAAAATCGTTGATAATCACCAAGGAATACTTTATAAACCTCCAAAAATGAATAAGATTACAAATTCGTATCAACATCTTCAGATTAATAACATTTTCCTCCGAATTCTGTCGGGAAACATATATAAACTAACAAAAACTCTTAAAAATCTTTAGAGAACAACATTTTATATTATTAATCCCGAATCTGTACGATTTATCTGGTAAATTTTACCGGCAAACAAGGTTGTTAAATTCATCAAACAATTACAGACAACTTAGAAAAACGTGTAGAAATCTTTGAAAACTGAATGAATACGTTTTGAATATCGAAGATTCATTGAGAAACTGCTGAAATCTTAGAAAATCTTCGAGAAGAGAAGGAATACCATTTGAAAATCGCTCAGAGCATGTACAAGTCATAGAATAATGTGTAAAAACTCTGAAAATTGTCGAATAACTTCGAAAATCATCGAGTAACATTGAAATTTTATAGAGATCTTTGAAAGAGGTATAAATAATCTCTGATAATCTCCTAATAAACCGTACTACGTTTTTAAAAAACAAGAAAATGGATGTATATTTCATGAAATGAACGATTGCTAGTTCACGAATTCAAGAATTTGCTAAAAATGACATTTTCTTCTAATCTTCTAAGAAATAGTAAGATTTTAAATTATAATTTCAAAATTTATAAGATTTTCCTGAAAATTCTATCGACAAACATCAAAAAACATTTTACAAAACTGTGCATAATCACCAAAAAGGTCTTAGTAATGATATTGAAATGAAAGATAGCAAGATTTTGGCGTTAATTCTCAAATAAATAGAAGTTTTCTTACGAAAATTGTCCTAAAACTGTTGCAAATATTAAACAATGTTAATTGGTCACACAGGATTTTCATATTAAAATTGTAGAATACAATATTACTGTCAAAAAACTCTGAAAAATCTTCGCATGAAAATGAAAATTAAGAACTTCCCAGAGAAACTATGTAAAAATGTTTGGTAAACACCAAAAAAAGTGGTCACAATTGTTTTTCATATTAAAATTATAGAATATCAAAGTAAAATATAAAATATTACCTTCAATAACTCTGATAAATCTCATGGAAATCATAATTAAGCGTTTTATTTCTACATTTCCACTAAAAATTAAGACCTTCCCAGAGAAACTCTGCAAAAATGTTTGATAAACACCAAAAAAATGTGGTGACAATTGTTTTTCATATTAAAATTATAGGATATCAAAGTAAAATATAATATTACCTTCAAAAACTCTGATAAATCTCATGGAAATCATAATTAAACGTTTTATTTCTACATCTCCACTAAAAATTAAGACCTTCCCAGAGAAACTCTGCAAAAACGTTTGATAAACACCGTTTCATAAAAAATGTGATACACGTTGTTCTTATTTCTAACAAAACGCACTATAAACATGCTAGTAATAATGAAATACGTTGAGAATAAATAAAACGTGTGGAAGTCCATTAAAAGTAACACCCATGCATCTGTAGAGAGAAACAGGTGAATTGTAAGGTGATACTAGTGATACCAACAACGAAGACAACCTGCATCTCACTTCGATTCTTATTACACGGTAATAAGTTCACTTCGTAAGCGATACCTGTGAGTATGGATTGTCATCGATACTCTTTACTTTAGTGGGAATGAATGGATTACTTCATTCACAAAATATCACTCTTACCACTTCCTTAACCTTAAAAAACAAGAGATTTCCACTTAATTTTTCCTTTCCTTCCAATATTTTCTTCTTTTTTTTTCTTTTTTTCTTTTTAGCCATTACCGAAAGTCGCTCTTTTTTTTGGTAAAATTTTATCAAAACTTTTATCAAAATTTTAATATTTCACAAATTTTTTACGTTTTTAATAGTTTTTTTTTTTGAAGAAATTTTACATTTTCAAAGGTTTTTCTGTGGTTGTTTTAAGTGATAAAGGTAGGATATATTTCTCCACACACACACACACACACACACACACACACACACACACACACACACACACACACACACACACACACACACATATATATTTCGTGAATATTAGAGCCGTACGAAATGACAGCAAACAGTACATCAAATAAGCGCATACCCAGAGCGTATGTATTATGCGATATGTGGTTTTATCCTTTGTGAAGATCAAAGCATCGCGCCATCCACTTTAGCTGCATATGCATACATTTACTCCGAAAATTTCCTCTAATACGCTGTCAAAAGCCTGTCTCGCTCTGTGCAACATGCTTTTCGCAGTGTTGGGCCTCGGGGGCGGCTCTGCACTCCATCTCTTCCTCTTTATCTTTCCCTCCCACCTCCCTCTCTCTCTCTCTCTCCCACGTTTCACAGCCAGAAAATTATTATTATTCATATGCGTAGCAGAGAATGTACGAGAGCTTTTTAGAGGGTGATATGCTGTGAATTTTGATCCGCAATGTATCCATTTACGTCAATATTTAATATTGAAATATCTAATATTGTTATCGAAAAACATATTACTTAAATATTAATATAGGTACTTTTTTGTAGGACAAGAAGTCTTCATCCCGTTAAGCAATAAATAACGTGCTATTCTGTAATAAATCTGATTATATTATGTTATTTCCAATAAGTTTGCTCATTAAAAGAATTGTTTAAGCAAATTGTTTTAACTATAGGCAACCAAACATACACAGCTAAGCAAAAAAGGAATTATAACCAAGATTATAAGTATGACGAGGTTGTAAGGGGGTCGTGTGGGTAGCAGCAGGGGTGGCATAATAGCATGATGAACAATTTGATTATATTATGTTATTTCTAATAAGTTTTCTCATTAAAAGAATTGTTTAAGAAAATTGTTTTAACTATAGGCAACCAAACATACACAGACAAGCAAAAAAGGAATTATAACCAAGAT
>JAODAC010083299.1:0-43730 GCA_027575185.1 Mimaenictus wilsoni | reverse complement strand
CGCGTGTGTACGACAAGGTCACTTTTGAGCTCACAGAATATAGCATCAGCTATATTTCTGCTACGGGCCTAACAATTAGAAAGAGAATGTAGGCTTCAATTTGACAAAACTAATCATAAACAGTCCCTCATAACATCATCCCTAAAGTTCATTTAAATCTAATCTATCGTAATCTTATTTCTAATTTCATTTTCCTTGAACCAGTTAATAATTTCATTCATACCAACGCGCATTTTATCATATTCATAAAACAAATCCTAAATTCGTCTCAATAAATTTTATCGCAAACATTAGTTGAACAATGAAATAATCAATAAATCCGTTATCTATATTGCGTTTGCTCCAAATTTCAGATAGCCACGCAACTCCTCATCGTCGGCGCAACACAGCTGCCTACATACGCCGACGGAAGCTATAACTGTACGCAAATTTCCTGCCCGCCGAGAGACGCACCCGCCCCATTGCGAATCGCATCACACTGCATTAATTTTAGCTAAATATAACGCAAAACGAGCGTAAACACCGCCGAAACCGTTAGCAACGCGAGAACTACACCGGCTTTGATGGAAACATGTGCTTTTTTCATTCTTTTGTTTTTTTTATTCATGTGCAATGACGCATCGCAACTGAATGAAAAAAAAAATAGTTGTTTATCAGATTTCCTGCGTACATGGCATGCAGCTGTACGTTTACTGTGTGTACATGAGATGAGATTTCAAAACTGAGAAAATACATGTGTTATTAAGGTAAACAAAGCAAAATGTTTGATAAGGTTTATCCACATGTGGAAAATTTGACATATCCTGTAGGGATGTTAACTTTTCAAGAAGTATCGATACTTTTTGGTATCGATACTTTTGAAACTTCGATAGGTTCGATACTAAAGAATAAAAGAAAAGTATCGATACTTATTGGTATCGAAAATACACATTGGCATCATCTCCATGCATTTTCTAATTATTTTTTACTCGTTACAGTGATCTTCCAGTATATTATCATCCCAATGTTTCTGATGTTACTTCATGGGAGTTACATTTTGAAAATGAAAAATATCGCGGTAATTCCTAAGTAATACAATTATTAATTTTAAAATTACTAATTGAGTAAATTAAGGAATCGGCTTCGAAGTATCGAAACTTGTAATTTATCAACTTCTAATACTTTGATTGCGACGAATTGATAAAATCGAAAAGTATAGAGAATATAACTTTCTTCAAAATTAATATTTCTGTGAATGAGTAATAAACAGTTTATAGCATAAAAAGCATAATTTGGGTGTTCATTTCCAAATGTTTCAAGGTTATCTCGTGCATTACGGTTAACCGAGTTTACTCATTCATCGCTGTCCGTTCTTGACTTATAATCAACCAAAATGTATTCAATCATATTAAATCAATTAACTGAATTCAATAACTTAAATTAGTCGTCGTGTTTGTTCGTGTTAAGTGATTAATATATGGCCTTAGTGTAGGAGCATGTTAAAAAGTATCGAAAATGACTAATTCGATACTATCGATAAAAGTCGATAAGTATCGACACATAGTATCGATATTTATCGATACCGATACATTTTTTGACATCCCTACACAGCCTAGGCGCGACTGCAAATTCATTATTTGCTGACTTAAGCATTATACACTATGCGCTAGAAAAAAGCTCTAGTCCATTGATATAATTAAACTTTGTGAACCCATCATTGTCCTTAATAATCCGAAATAAGCCAACAAACACAAATAAATCTGAATTCCCAAAATAAATAAAATTGTAAGCAAACATAAACACAACAAAAACTTAACCTATTTATAACCTTAAAACAACCGATAACAAAACAAAAATACTCCCTCTACAAATAACCCAAACATAACCCAAAAAAAACAAATGAAACAATGTAAATGAATCGCTAAAATGTATGTTCTAATGAAAAAACTCACTTGTGCCTTCTCAAACTGCTCACGTTCGATCTCCAGGCTGGTTTTCCTCGGCTGCAGCACACGCGGCAGTGACAACGAAGCCATCACATGGATATCCTAAACACAAGCCGGCCCAAAACCACCACGTAAATAACGAAAATGTTTACAATCCTGCACCCTGCTGACAATGAACTCTCTGCTGGCGTTTATGAATGAAACACCGGAATACAATCAGTAACACGTAAGACAAACATTTACACACACATTTGGAACACCCGGGAGCGGCAACACCCTTTCCGCCCGCACACACAATTTCGAAAATTACTTACGGCTGAAATTAATTACGTCGCTTTATTACTTGCACACACACAACACACCGTCGAGTAATTGTAAGTTGCGCTGGAAATGTAGAATTGCAATGGTCACCGACGATGTGTTCGATGGTTCTAGGGAATTGAGCGATGTGCAGTTGGAGTTTTATTGCAACTGGTAACGGTTGGCGCGGTTGGCACACGATTGCACTCGTTGGGCTTGTTACAAGACGAACAGTAAACTTACTCGAGCGAGGAGGAACGAAAAGCGCACCGATTGTTGAGTTGAGGTGGGTGCAACCAACGACTGCACCTTTGATTTATGCAAAACACGGTAAACAAAGTCGCGTTTCAAGTCACGAGTTTCACAACTTCCACCACGGCACGTTCGTTTCGCACTGGTTTGCTGCGGTTTGTAGCTAACCGGCGTAGTAAACTTTACACACTCACATCTTCTACTCGAGAAATATCAAAATATTGTGAGTAGTGGTAATTTAAATGCTAAATATAGGGTTTTAGTATAGGCAACTTTTCATACACGATTTGTTTAAGGCATTGTTCACACCGTCGACTTCGGCTTTGGGCTTCTATGCCTACTCTTGTCTAACGAATGCAGTTAAAAAGAGATAGTTAGTGTTGCGAGTTTGCTCCAAGGCAGGATAATTAAACTGGTTGGGCTTCACAAACTTTTCAAGCGTTGTGGATATAGCAAACCTTCCTAACAAAAAGTAGGTAAGATAAAATGGAGAAAAAGCGAAATCCAATCTGAACATGTGCAGAAGTTATGAATCCATCAACGGGTGCGAAGTTGAAGCGCGCTCGCTGTGTGAACACATCGGGCCTCGAAATTCGAAGCTCGGCGAAACGAGGCGAGGCGACGAAGCATGAATAAATAAGATAGGCAATATGTAATACTCAGTACATGATTATATCGTTTTTTGGTTTTTAACAGCCATTACAATGCTCAAAAAGTTGCCTACTTTGCGTTGCTGTGATTGTTTATCAAATTATTATTTATATCTCACAATCAAAACATCAATGTCAAGTGACACAATATAGATCAGTTTTTCATATTCCAAATAATATGAAATAAAATACCAAAAAGATAGATGAAACGTTCTATATATTGATCAAACGTTTTTCTACGTTACTCATACTGATCAAACGTTTTTCATTGCAAATATCTATATGGTACTCGACTTTTAACCAAAAATGGCGTTGCAATTTTTCATCAAAAATCTCTGTAATGAAATACAGGAAGAATGCAAGAAATTAGATCAACCTTGCAATCAGAATTTCATGACATACTACGTAAGTTTTTCCATTCCTGTTGTATAATGTACACAATTCAGTATCGTTGTTGATTTTCTCACTAATAGTTATAGAAAAAGTATAGTGTACAACTCGCATGGAATGTCCTTTCCTCATCATCTAGTAATAAAACGTCTTTTTAAAGTTATCATTATTAGCCTACGATCCATTATGGAATCTGCACCCAAAAATGAATGATATCGATCGAACCGATGCATTGCGACTGATTAAATATGTCGTGCGAAAAATGGGAAGTCAAATATGTCCCTGTCTGGTGACCCTGAAATTGCAATTCTACTTCCAGTGCAATTTCGAAGACAAGTTGGCAATTGTCTTAATGCATCAGCGTAACCTAAACGCAAGGCTTAGACCTCTAGTAGAGGAAATCATAGAAGCTAAACCAGAAACCGAAGCTGAATTTGATCTACTCTGGAAGCAAATCATCTATTATTCGACTATTTGGTGTGGTCTAGGCAACCCTCTACACCATGATGTAAATATATTTAGGTTATCTTGCAATTTTAACTATGTTGCCACTCTTCTTTGCTTGAAGGTTATATTATTATATTTTGGTTATGATATTTTTAGGTTTATAGAGAGACCTATTATGCATTCACCAGTTTTTTCGACAAAAGCGATTTGAATAGTTTCCTGGCAGAGAAATCAGAGGATAGAATAGGAAGCTTAGCTGACATCGCTTCGATTTTGGCAGGAGTGCGTATTTTCAATTGGACTACTGACATAGGTGGCGTCGGCATACAAGATTGTAAGTAAGATTGTCGAATGTTGTTTCACTTTAACTTTTTCAAATATTATAATTCTACAGTGCCAAAATATCTAGGAGGGCAATTGGCATGTTTGAAAGACATGTTAACGAAGGATTTATCGGTTGTGATGAATAACATCGACGTTCTAACCTCGGCGATGGATTACTGTTTCGTGATCGAGGAGAAGGTTGATGAAGCTACTGAATCCATAGCTGTTGAATATCAGCAAGCGTGTGAATTACCTTCTTTGATCGAATATGAAGATATTGAACATTTTAAGGATATGCTTGTTTTATGTCGACAAAGCGAGTGTTTTTTCAGGTTAGTTTCTTTAATCTAAAGTAGGTGCTTTTACAATTTTATTAAATATAAGCTTTAGATTCGATTGAGAAGCGATATTTTAGGTATTTTTTTAAACCTAAGTTTTTTTTTTCGATTTTGGCCGACTATGGACCACGAGAAATAGTTTCCCATGATTATGATTTTCTCCTCTTTCTTCTCTTCCAGTATTTCATTCTTTCTTCGTGCTGTTTCTTTCTTTATTCTTCTCTTCTTTTTTTCCTTTTCTTGGAAACCCCCGAATCCCCTGATCTTCTCCCTTAATTATTTTCTATTCTCCACCTCCCCTCATTTTTTCATTTCTTTCATGTCTTTCCTGACCTCCTTGATCAATTTTAGCTGTGTTTCCTTCATTCATTCTTTTGATATGTCCGTAGAAGATTTAAGTATTTTATTTTTAATTATTATCGTTTTAATTAAATTATACTAGTTTAATGCTTATTCAATTTATCAGACCCCCCAATTATGTATTTACTAGGAATAACACTTTTTCTCCAGTCATCGGATAATATCGCACTTCATTCTTCTCCTTCTGCTTCTAGCTTAGGCATTTTGCCTGTTCCTACTTCAGTAAGGGTTTAAGTAGTCACTACATCTCTTGCGAGGTCTTCCCAGGGATCTTTTTCCACGTGGCTATTTATCTCGGACTCTTCGGACTATTTTTGTTTCGTTCATTCGCCCTATGTGGTCGTTCCATTCGAATTTTCGGTTTTTGCACCATTGCGCAATGTCTTCTATGTTGTTGTAAGCTCTTTGGATATCTTCATTCTTTATCCGGTCTTGCAGAGTTTTGCCCTCTACGTTTCTCAGTATTTTCATTTCTGCTGTTCTTGGTTGCCTCTTGGTAGTTGTCGTGTTTGCACGTGTTTCGGCTGAGTACGTCAGGATAGGTCTAACTACTGCCTTATATATGTTCACTTTAGCTTCTTTTCTTACGTTCTTATTGTTCCATATAGTATTTCTTAGGCATCCTGCTACTCTTACTTCCTTACTACTGTTACTTTCTTATCCACTCCTGCATAGCTTGAGTTGTTTACGCCCAAATATCGGAATTCGCTCACTTGTTGGATGATTTGTCCATCTACTTCCAATTTGCACCTTATCGCGAGTGGTGCTATGACCATGCACTTGGTCTTATCTGTAGCTATCTCTATATTGACCATTTTGCTGGCTGTATTAAACTGGTGGATCATTCGTTAAAGGTTATCTTCGGTGACTGATATTAACACGGCATCGTCCGTATAGCATACGACTTTCAATTCTTTCTCTCCCATTATGTATCCTCTGCACTTTCGGACATTGCTGAATATTTGTTCTATGATGAGGTTAAATAGTGTCAGGTTAAGGGAATCACCTTGTCTTAATCCACTTCATTGTTGTTGTAGATGTATCTGATCGTGTTTATTATATCCGTTGGAATATTTCTTTCCTGAAGTATGCTAACGATGTCTGAAAGTTGCACTCGGTCAAACGCACTTCATAATCGATAATAATCGATTTTCGATTTTCTCTATCTTGAGATTTTAGTTCACTTAACATTTAACACCAAAAATAAGATTACCAAAATGAAAAACAAAAAAAAAACACCTCTATCCTCCACTACTCCTTTGTTTCCTGCTTGCTACCATCATTACGATGCAAGCCACCTCTCTGCTCCTCTCATCTAACCATCCCTTCAGTTGATTACTATTTCTTCCTCCCGCCCAATGATTTTCATTAGGTGCTCTCATATATCAATCTCCATCCGACATAACATATTCGGGGGTGCTTTCTCCTTTACACTAAGGCCCCTATCCTCTATGTACCCTGGTCTCCACTCAACCACCTGGATCCTCTAGTATAATGGATTGTAGGAGCTGAGTACGATTCGGTTTTGTCTTATTTGTTACTCTAACCATCTCCCTCTCTCCTTTTACACGGCCCCTATCGCTCCAAGTTTTTGCCGCAAAGGCCTGACCGCCACCTCGGAGAGGTCTCAGTCTCCTCCTCACTGTTCACCTATTGCACAGTACGTCCACACATTCTTCACCAACCTCTCACATCCCATTTTCTCCATCCCTTCCCCATATTTTGCTAAATGACAATAATATCCAATTATCTAATCATACTCATTTTTAGGCAATTAATGGAGGCAACCTTAAATGTACAGGCCAATTTCGAAGCGATTAGTTTGGATTTCAAAAACTGCCTAGATGAATTTCACGCGCTAACGAATCTGAAAGCTGGAGTTCCCACGCGCGTTATCTTCGTAATTCAATAATCATCAAACTTGTTTCATGTGAACCTCACGTTTTTATCCATTTCAGCCGTTGTTTATGGACCTAAGCAAGATCTGGTCGGCCTTTCAACGAGAGATTTTTCAAATAGAACGTTTGCTAACTATTGAAATGAACCTGAATCTGTACTGCAAGGAATTGGCGCTTGAGGCCGAGAAACTCCAGGACATAATCGACGACCGCGATATACTTACTGATGAAGATCGAATAGTAGAGGTGGATGAGGAGGAATATGTCAATACCGATCTGTTTGGAGCCGATTGTATTTGGCCTCACAGTGAAAGGTTTAACCTTCAAGAAATGCATTTTGAGGTTAGTTATTTTAAGATTTGAGGTTCATTTAATTGTGATTTATGACTAATTTTGACAATTATGTTATTTGGACCGAAATAGTTTTTGGGTTTTGATGTATGGAGACTGGTGGAGTCACAAGGTGGTCTTATTCCTGGCAATCCCTATATAGGTATCATTAATCACAAGGATAAACATTATATATTCTCGTGTAAAAACAGTGCGTACATGTTTACACGAAATCCAGAGAGGTATAAAGGGCACTAATTTGTTTCTTATCAGTTACTGCTTAATCTGAATAAGATATGAGCTAACCTATCTGTCAATACTTTAGATTCATCAACGAAGCTTTGGAGTTGGCCCGAAAAAAAGTGGAATTTATTAATCTTCTAAATTTACAAGAACAGCTCTCAGAAGTGCAAACCATTAAGCAGTACGTATATATTTGGTAGAATTTTGTGTAGAAACGATCGAGTACTTCCATTTTTTTTTCTTTTTACTTTATTTTGATTTATTTTTATTTAATACAATTTTTAAATTAATTCTATCTACTATTCGGACCAAAGTGGCGGCTTGCCGCGTTGTGGAGCTGGGTACTCGTTAGATCACTGCAGTAAAGCAACGTCAGACGTAGCTACTCGTTGGATGTGTGACCACTTGGTCTCCCCTCCCAACAAGCAGCTGCGGCGCCGTCCGCGAACTCCTGATTTCGCGGTAAAAACGCGAACGAAGGTTGGGCGGTTCGCTTGCAGCGGTCCCCGGAAAATCCCATATGCACAAAGAGTTCAGGCAGTACCATCAGTAGCGTGACCGGATTGGGACGAGGGAAAGATACACACACTATGTGGTAGAAAAAGGTTGTTGATTAACAAAAAAAAAACTATATGGACCAGGGTTGTGCAACCTTTTTTGAGCTTGTCGCTTGGCTTACAATTAGTTAACGTATTCTACTAAAATTTATTACCAAAAGATCAGCTTGATTTTTTTCAGTCAGCTGAGCGTCTTTTGCTATATAAAAGTAACGTAAAAATGCATAAGAGGCAATTGACGCGCTCAATATCCAGCGCATAGTGTATAATGCTTAAGGCAGCAAATAATGAATTTGTGTAGCGCAGTCGCGTCTAGGCTGTGGACGAAATCACGATCTTACGATTTTGTGAATATAATTAACAATGAACCTAACATGTTTAAATGATTTTATTCTTTCTAGGTTATGTAGCGATATGGGCCTTGTAGATTTAACTTCAACACGAATCACTACTGGAATTCAAACAGAGACGCATCCTGTAGAAAATGCGTGGGTCAAGAACTACAGATGGAACATTTGGGATTACAAGAGACAGGCACTGAAAATGTGCAATATTTCCGCAGCGAAGACGGTTCAAGTGAACTCCGATCAAACCATGGGCAAGGTTATGGCTGCCGTCCAGACATATGATCAGTGCGATGTTGAAATACAGACGATGAAAGACAACTATACAAATACGAGCAAACCATTGACATACTTCTTTGGTTTACGTGGACGTAAAGATGATAAGCAGTTTATTCTGGACTTGACTAAACCACCAGACAAGAGCTAATCACAATTATATTAAATGCAAAAATTTTAGGGAAGCAAAGTTTCGGACAGTAAGTTAGAGATTAAGGATAAATAATGTAGAAAATTATCTAGTGTAGATTTAAAGAGGTCGATTTTGATTGGATTTGTTGTTTAATAGTAAACAAAATTCATTACCTCAAAATTTAAAATGAAATAAAATATTATTCCTTACAATGTGTTTTCTTAGTATGAATTACTCAATTGGTATTTTCACTATTTGTCGGGTAAACTAATGTTTTTTTGGGACGTTGCCGGCGTCCAGCTAACCGGAGCGAACTTTGTTGACGTGGAATGAAAGAGGAAGAGTTACATATGTAGGTATGTGAAATATCATAAGGACGCTAGAGCTTTTCAAATCTGACATATTTTAGAAATACTCAAAAACACGACTCCTTAAACTGCATTTTTTGTCTTGTGGCGTTTCTCGCCACACTTTGACATGCTTTAGATGTAGCATTTGTGTTTGTTCAACTACATTTCTATACCTCTCATCCAACATGTGTATCTCCAAAATTCCCACTAACCAAATGATCGTCCTAAGCCAACTCAAACTAACCGTTGCATGTACTTCTTTCGTTCGCCAATTTCTTCTACCTGGACCGACCTTTTCTGCACCCGAGACTGCACTGTGTTTTCGTTTCCTAGTCTCAGAACTTAATATTCTGCTGTCGTAATGACAACATCTCTTCTGCCACTTCGCGATTTTTACTGTACTCTTTGTTGTGTGTTTGAAAACTCTTCGTATCCTTCTGTGAATAAACTGTGTACATAAATCAACACAATACTCAATCATTCATAATGAACCGGCACCCATTGCTTCCACAGTCTAAACTAATCTCTATAATAAAACTTTCTCTACATATAATGAAAGAGGAAGAGTAGTTGCTAATGTGTGAGATCATTCCTAGATATTTGAAACTTCAAATAAGGATGCTACCGCTATTCAAATTAGATGCTTTTTCGGAAAGTTTCAAAAACACGTTTTGGAAAATTGCAATTATGAGTTAAACTAAAAACGATAATATACTTTTTTGCACTTGGCTAAGATGAGGAAGACTTTCTACTTTGAATAAGGTTACGCATTACTCTATGACTTAAGGAAAAAGATTCCTACAGCTCTTTAAAATTAGGAATTTTCAAGATTTAATAAAAATCAAATTTGGGAATTTAATAAAGTTTCAATTGAAGACATATTAAGTTTTATTCTATAATATTTTAAATGTTAACCTTCCTTAATCGAAACTATAATACTTTTATCAGTTTGAAGGTTAAATAAACGGAATAAGATAACTAACCATAAAAACAGGTGAACGTTTCAATATGACATTCATTATGACACACTTCAATTTGAAGTTTTATATATTGAACAATTTACAAATAATTGCCAGTCAAGGACTAAACGTCTTACCCATTTATACACAATATAACTATATATAATTATATTACATTAAAATATACATGGCGCTTCAATTTTTCATTAAAAATCTCTGTCTAGAGATTCAAGAAGAATGCAAGAAATTGAACTTGCTTTGTCATCAGAATTTTATGACTTATTATGTAAGTTTGTTTTATTTTTCTTTATATCATCATTAAACGTTCCCTGACTTTGTTGATTGATGTTCCTGGTTAAGTTAACGCTCTTAGCATACGATCCCATCTGGAATTTGTTTCCATCAATGGTTGAAATTGATCGCAACGAAGCATTACGTTTGATCAATTTCGTCGTGACTAAAATGGGATATCCATATTGTCCAAGCATGGTAACCCTAAGGATCCAATTCTATTTCACCTGTAATTTCGAAAATCGGGATCACATTTTCGAAATTCACCAGCATAATCTCAGTGTTAAACTGAAACCGTTGGTATGTGAAATCAAAACTTCGATACCGAAAACCAATGAAGATTATGAGCACATTCTGAAACAAATCATCTACTATTCGACTGTTTGGTGTGATCTAGGCAACCCACTACACCCTAATGTAAATAGCTTGAAGGTTAAATTTCAGTAATTTTATTGTTATGTATAAACTTGTTTTCATAGGTTTATAAAGAGTCTTACTATGCTCTTCGTAGCATTTTTGACAAGGAAGATCTGCAGGAGTTTGTGGGATTAAATATGGATAAGAAATTTGAACAATTGCTTGATATCGCTGCAACTTTAGCTGGTGTGCGTTTATTTAATTGGACATGCAAAATTGGCGGCGCCGGTATTAATGATAGTAAGATTATATTATATTGAATATTCAGTAAACGTTTAAGTCAATCATTTGTAGTTCCTAAGTGTTTAGGAAAAAGTCTAAATGACTTAAAAGCTGAACTCGTCGCAGATCTGGATAAAGTTGTTGATGATATCAATATGATAACTTCCGGACTTGATTACTGTTTCGTCATTGAAGATGTTCATCAACAGACGGAAATAATATTAGATATCGCATTTAAACAAACGTGCATGTTGTCAAATAATGTTGAGTATGAGGACATCGAGCATTTGAAGGATATGCTTATTATTAGACGACAACAAGAAATTTTTATAAAGTTAGTTTTATACTTTTTTTAACCTTTAATTTAGAGGATTGGTACCACGTAGCGGCAAAATACGGAACTAAAACGTGAAATTCAAACTGTTTTCTAAAATAGTTTTTAATCTGCATGTTATAGAACGCCTATCCTTATACGGATCGATTCCTCATTATATATAGTTTGGTTTGATATGCACATTTACGCCTAAATATTGGGTAATTATTGAGATATTTATCGTGTAAAAAATGTCTTTTCCGAGAAATGTCGAGTTTTAGGTTTTTCATTCTTTTTTCATATTTCTCACATTGCTAGAATTATAAATCATGCACCAATCGATTCAGTGTGATAAATATCTTCAAACTCCTGGGAAAGTTTTTTTCTCATTTGATTACTTAAAACCGATATTATAACTCATGAAACTTGAGTCTAATATCGTCGATGATTTCACTGACAATTTACATGAGTTGCAATATCGGTTCTAATTAATTCAATGAAAATCAGTCCCAGGAGTTTGAAGATATTTTCACGCTTAATCGATTGGTGTATGATATATAATCCTGGCAATACGGGAAATATGAAAAAAGAATGAAAAACCTAAAACTCGACATTCCTCGAAAAAAACGTTTTTTTATAAGATAAATATCTCAATAATTATCCTACATTTAGGCATAAATTTACATATCAAAACAAACTATATATAATGAGGGATCGATCTGTACAAGAATGGACATTCTATAACATTCAGATTAGAAAATATTTTAGATTAAAGTTTGAATTTCACGTTTTAATTCCGCATTTTGCCGCTACATGATACCGGTCGGACCTGGTCCTCTTAATCGTATTGAAACAACTTGAATTTTTTTGTTAAATTTTCTTAATATATTCGAAGTGTACACTTGGATTTTAGAAAACTTTATAGAAACTAACATAATTAAATCTAACTGTAAAGGAAACCTAGTTTTGACAATAATACTTCTAGAAAATTATTGAACGCAACTACAGTGCTGATGAACAATCATGAATCACATGGCAAGGACTTCAAGAAATGCTTAGCCGAATTCGAATCGACGAAATTTTTGAGATCTTGGGCACCAATGTCTCTTATCGTCGTAAGAATGCCTTATAATCATTTTAACAAAGTTTGTAAGCTTCACATTTTCTAGCCAATGTTTAAGAATTTAAACAAGATTTGGATGTCATATCAAAAGGAAGTTATATATATGCAACGTATGAAAACTATTCACCACGATTTGGAAATATACTGCAAGGAATTGTTAATTCCATACGATGTATTAGATGATTTGCTCAATAAAAGAAATACACTAAATGATAATGATCGCAATATGCCCCGCGATGAGAGTGAATATATGTTCTCATTGAATTGTTCACCATCTGCTGAGATAATTCTGCCTGATAGTGAGAAGTATAAGTTGGATGAAATGCAATTTTGGGTTAGTATCCTTAACAACTTTTATTACCTCAGAATTATGTTCTGTGAGATATATTTAACAAACTAACTTTGACCTGTTCGACTACACAGGCTTCTGGATTCGATATATGGAGACTAGTTGAATCTCAAGGTGGTCTCATCCCTGGAAATCCTAAGATTGGAGTTATTCTATATAGAGGAAATCATTTTATTTTTACGTGCAGGGAGAGTGCTTACATGTTTGCATTGAATCCCAAAAGGTATGCATAATCTTAACCTAGAATTGATATCTCTCTTTCTCTCTCTATAGAAAGGCATAACTTTTATTGGCATTCCAGTCTTCCTAATAACATATGTATATATAATTTTGGCAATTTAGTGTGAAGTTGTATTACATATTTGAGAGCAAGTACTTTGCAATTATTTTTCCTAGACTAGATAGCATTGACATATCAAAGAGGAACATTTAGAAAATGAAGAAATCATTTAACACAGTTAATGGATTTCCAGAGAAATTAATTAATTGAAATTTAACGCGGAAAGAGAAGCCCCCGACCGGGTTCGAACCGGCGACCTTTGAAATATCGCCTCAACGCTGTAACTTCGGTTGTGAAGTTGTGTGAATGTTCTAACAAAATTAGTCAAGACTAAGCAAGGAAAAATAATTGCAAAGTACTTGCTTCCTAAAAACATTTACAGCTTTACACAAATATTACGAGCAAAAATAATACGAACAATCACTTACTTGTCCAACACTTTTTGTAATAATAGCCAACCGTCCTCCTCTTTCCTCCAGCCATTTTCCTACAATATCCCCTCTTCTTCGTTGCGATCTTACCAATTCCCGCTTCAGCGCTTTACGGTCCCCAGGTGCTCCCATGTGTCCACCCCTGTCATAGAAAATACCCGCCTTTCACCACCGCTCTTCATCCATCCACGGTTTTCACTCCCGCTTGTGCCTTTTACCAAAGTATCAAGGCCTCCACCCGATAACATGTAACCTTACATATACTGAGCTGTAGGTACTGCACATTATACGATCCTTGCTCCTCGACCTCCCTCCCTGTCCACCATACCGCTTCCTCCACAAACACCTGCTCCAACTACATCTCTTCAACCACCGCCAACGCCAGCTCCACCTACTCATATGCCCGTCTTCGCCTAACCATCCCCTCAATAGATACCCTGCTACTACACGCCTCCCTATACTTTTATTTATTAATTGTTAAGAGTCTTCAACGAAGTTATTATGTTGGCACGTAAAAAAGTAGAATTAATCAATCTCCTGAAGATTCAAGATGAAGTGGCTGAAGTACGAACAATGAAAGAGTATGTAACAACACGTTTACTAATCTATTGTGCGGTAACCTACAGAGACAGTTTTGTATTCCTAGGTTATGCACCAAATTCGAACTTGCCGAAGCGTCTAATCTCGGTAATAGAGGCCAACAAACGGAAGTTCATGCCACACAAGTATTTTGGGATGAGAATTACAAATGGAACATCTGGGATCATAAGCGACAAGCGCTGAATTTGTTTCAAATTTCGGTAGCAAAGACAACGCAAACACAGCCGGTTGAATCGTATAGTAAAATAGGGAGTTCGACACAAACGTCGAAAGGGCATGACGTCTCGTTGCAAACAATAAAGGACAATTATTCAAATACATCACGACCTTCGGCCTACTTCTTCGGTTTGCGGGGGCGCAAGGATAACAGGCAGTGTAACTTGGATTTAACTCTACCCCCGGAATTTGGTTATTTTTGAAAGCTGTAATAATGGTCCCGGTCGCCATAGGAAGGAAGTTATTCTAGAATATTATAAATTTAAAGCTATATTTATTTATATATTTTTTGTGTCCGGAACGCAAATATATGTATTTTTTAAAGTAATAAATTCTTTACGGAGATCAAATCGCTAATATGAAAGAGAATTCGCCATGCCTTAAGAGGATGTACTCTGAGATTATCTAGGGCATACTGCACTATGTCGATAGAGGCTGCGGAAATTCTACCATCAATCCCTCCTCCGGACTTGGTAGCGCTTGAACGACAAAGAAGCTACCGACGACAAATTGGCGAGGAAACTAATGCGCCCTTTGGGATAATGAAGGAATGGTCCGTCAGATGGAGTACCAGCACCACATCAGGATGGCTCAAGCGGTGGATACCATGCCTAACAGCATGGCTAGCGCGTCCGCATGGAGACTGTGACCACTACCTTACCCAGTTCCTTACTGGGCATGGCCAATTCGCGTCGTACCTCCACTGAATTGGTAAGAAGGACAGTAGTATGTGTAACCATTGCTCACTTGGCGTAGCAGACACTCCAGACCCCAACCTCGAAATCTGCCCAGCATCGGTCGAAGAACAGATGAAACTCCTGGCGGCAACCCATTGTGCGAGCAGCATACCTCAGCTACTTGGGAGAGTAATGTTCCATTCCCAAAAAATAGGAATGCGATGGTTCTTTTCTGCGTGAATGTCGTGAGACATTGCACTGACGAAATGCAGAAACCGCGATACCGGTGTAGTGTGTCTATTGTTTAGGGGGTGCACACAACACCACTAATAAGCTACTAATAGTAGCTCTCGCCTGTTCTTGTTCTCTTGTTCCGGTTAGCTAGACGCCGGCAACGCCCAATACAAAAATCGCTTCTCAGAGTAACAGTTACGGCGCCAGAATATTTGCTTTCCCCGTGTTTTACTCACATTGGAACGGTATACCCGTACTTCGGACAGACGCTTCTCTCTCCTAATTTGCGTAAATTCTAATCCGCTCTTTGAAGTAAATATGTATGTGGAATACGCTGAATTTGCTCTGTTTACGTAGCTGTCGAAATGTTGCGTTGCGAAGTGTGGCGGGAAATTGATATTATTTCAGCGGATGGCGTGATCGCTGGAATTGTGTGGCTGCCGCAAGCGCCTTATGACACACCTGGCGAATTGAGACATTTTTATTGGTAGTCTAATTTGTATGCGTAAGAGGCTGGAAGCACCCAGCGAACATTTTGTACGAATAAAGAGCAGTTGTTAACCAGAGCTCGAGGCGTAAAGTCAATTCTCCTCACTCTTCCCATTCTTACGATCATTTGGCGGACGGGTAGTCCGGGGCTGTTTTCTTCGGGTGTAGTAACATCCTCTGTACTCTGTACAGTGGCAACCGTATCTAACCGCGGTAAAACAAAACCGTACCGCGTACTATTTTCCGGTCCAGAACAATATACGTGTCTCATCAGTGGTGAGAATAATAAAGTATTTGTTTAACCGGACCGCACTAGTCGTATGTTATTAGATCTTGTCGAAGCAAGTTTTCTATAACCTAAAAGATATAACTAATGAGGTAAGTATTATCCAAGTTTAAACAATTTAATATTTAATTTAATAAGGCTGGTCTGGAGGAGTTGTTATTGTACGCGGACATGGTGTTGAGGTAACAGGGATGGTTTTGAGTTAATTCCGGATAAGCAAGATTAGTCCGGGTCGTAAGCGCGTTTTTATCTCTGCCAGCTGGACCATGTTGGTTAATGAAGGTAGTGTTGGTTAATGATCCTAGTGCATAACACTGCGGGTTGTTTTTTCAAACTCCATTTTAAGGACAAGGCTTAAGGGCCGCTCGAATATAATTAGTTCATAGTTTCATTCTACTTGTATACCAATTTCCTCCTTGTAACATGTTGTATATCAAAATCTCTGAATGTTAGCTTTTAATTTGTTCTAAGAATTAACTTTTGTTAAGTCCCCATTTAGAAGTGAATAGTTTTTATGACAAATGTGATTACACTGAAGAATGTTTTTCTCCTCTGCACTCTTTCAAAGCCAACTCCTCATTCTCCCCGTCATATTCCTCTGCCGGATACTCCCAGGTATCTATGTCCTTCCTCCATAAAACACATGGATGTACTCGGGCCCTAACCATCCCTTACGTCCTCTCTCCTCCGACTAACATCACGCCCATGCTAGAGTCAACCACTCGGTTCGGGCAATGCCCGTGCCAACAAAGTCTTCACCCGATCACCTGGACACCCTTGTGTATACTTTACTAACAAGTCTTTTCCTTTAAATTCAGCAACAAATATTTGCTGAAATCATAAAAAGTATAAAAACTAACAAAGTTTCCAAGGCATCTTGTGTCAATAAGAAACTTTCGTGGGCAGGAAAAGCCGACATATGTTCGTAATCATTGGATTACGTCATATTTCAATTTGAAGTTTTAAATATTAAACAATTTAGAAATAATTGTCAAGCACTATACATCTTACACATTTCTATACAATATATCTATACCATAGATAATCCATATATAATATATTCTCTGATCAATATTTACTTATATACGTTAAAATATACATGGCGCTGCAATTCTTCATTAAAAATCTCTGCCTAGAGGTTCAAGAGGAATGCAAGAAATTGAACTTGCTCTGTCATCAAGACTTTATGACTTACTATGTAAGTCCACTATATTTTGCTTTATATCATTACTAAAGTATCCCTGAGTTTGTTAATTGATGTTCCTGGTTAAGTTAACGCTCTTAGCATACGATCCCTTATGGGATCTGTTTCCATCAATGGTTGAAATCGATCGGAACGATGCATTACGTTTGATTAATTACGTCGTGACTAAAATGGAATATCAATACTGCCCCAGCATGATAATACTAAGGATCCAATTTTATTTCACCTGTAATTTCGAAAATCGGGATCACATTTTCGAAATTCACCAGAGTAATCTCAGTGTCAAACTCAAACCATTGTTGGATGAAATCAAGACTTCGATACCGAAGACCACTGAAGATTATGGACACATTCTAAAGCAGATTATCTACTATTCGACTATCTGGTGTGGTCTAGGCAACCCACTACACACTGATGTAAATAGCTCTAAGGTTAATTTACAGTAATTTTAAGGTTATGTATTCACTTGTTTGCATAGGTTTATAGAGAGTCTTACTACGCTCTTGGTAGCATTTTTGACAAGGAAGATCTGAAGAAGTTTGTGGAATTAAATTTGGATGAGAAATTTGATCAATTGCATGATATCGCTGCGACTTTAGCCGGTGTGCGTTTATATAATTGGTCATGCCAACTATGTGGCACCGGTATCGATGATAGTAAGATTAATATCGTGTTGAATATTCAGTAAAGGTTTAACGTCAATCATTTGTAGTTCCTAAGAAATTTGAAAACAATCTAAAAATCTTAAAAAGAGGATTGATCGAAGATCTGGATAAGGTGGTTGATGATATCAATATGATAACCTCTGGACTTGATTATTGTTTCGTCATCGAAGAAGTCCATCGAGATTCGAAAATCTTAGATGTCGCATTCAAACAAACGTGCGAATTGCCTCATAATGTTGAGCATGAGGCAATAGAGCATTTGAAAGATATGCTTATCATTAGACGACAACAAGAAGTATATATAAAGTTAGTGTTATACTTATCTTCTTCTTCTTCCATGGTGCTATAGCCCGAAAATGAGATTTCCCTCCCACCCCATCTTCTTCCTCCATTTCTCCCTATCCTTTGTCTCTCCACCAGTTTGTCGACTGTAGGAGTTTCCTTGCATTATGGCGCACCTCATCCTCCTATATTTTCTTGCCCTTTTGAATTAATCCTGGGCAGTCAACGCAACTAACACTGCGAGCAACTTTGATCTATTGTACATGGACCAATACTATGAGCCATTAACGGAGATGACCTTTGAAAAGGCTAGAATCTCCTTGACCGACTCCCCTTGAATTCAGCAAGGCCTAGCTGCTAGCTGCCTAGCAGGGAAAGTCTTTCCAGTGCTAGGGATGCACAAGTGGTGCTCGGTTGTCTCCACCTCCGACTTCCATAATCTGCAGCTTGTAAGGTCACCTTTGCCAATATTGGCTAGGTGGTACAAGATCTCGGCGTGACCTGTCAATAGGCTAACAAGGTGCCTAATATCGCTTTTCTTCAGCTTTATAATTTCTTGGGCTCTATTATGTGATACATCTAGCAGCCTCTTGGCCTGCCTAGGACCCTCTATGCCTCTCCAGGCGGTCTCGTGTATAGCAGGATACCAATTCTTGATCCATTCCTTCATTGAGGACCTTGATAATCCACAGGTTGATTGAGGGCCATAGAGGGTAGTTTCTGTCTCCTTCTTAGCTCGCAGGCACCCACTGTATTGCGAGTTTATTGCCTCGCCCCAACTTCTTGAGAACATTTTTGCAATTCCCATTTGCCCTTGATTTACACTGCTCATCACGAAGAACCCTTAGTGCCGCTTCACAGTCTGTCGTAGATATTGAGGCGTTTACCGTTGTAGAGCTTTTTAAGACACTGCTAGGCACATACCTCTATAGCCATGACGTCTGCTTGAATTATGGAAGGGGCCTTACCAACGGCAATGTATTCGTTCCAATTTGGCCCGTAAATTCCAATGTCATGGTTTACCCCCTTTACCGATGCGTCCGAGTACCAGATCACATTATTCCTTTCCTCGGTTATACTTTTGATTTCGGCGATGGCGGCCAGGCGCGGTTGCATTTCCTCTTCTTCTGTAGCCCTACATCTTGGCCATTAGCGTTCTATGGGGTGTCCTGTTATCTTCCATCTTGCTTACGTACCCTGCCCGTTTTAGTCTTTGCAGGAACACGTATGTTGAGATGCGCGAACATGTATGATGAAATATTGGTCATATTGCTCTTACAATTAGTATCATGGCATATGTTCTTTGATCACACTTTCCTAAGTCCTAAATAAGGGAAAAATCAAACGTGTTCGCAAGGTGTTAAACGCTATACAACCGAAACATAACATGATGCTAAATCTACCTTATCATAAAAAAGTATCACTAGCTTTGATTACATTATTTTTAGGAAAATATTGAAAGTAACAGAAGAGTTGGTGAACAGTTACGAAGCTCTTGGTAAAGCCTTCAAAAACTATATGGAAGACTTCGAATTGTCGACATTTTTGAAAGCTGGCACACCAATGTCCATTATCGCCGTAAGATCATTTACACTTATTTTAATTATAAGTTATTTGCATGCTTCGCATTTTTAGCCAATGTTTAAGAATTTAAACATAATCTGGATGTCATATCAGAAAGAGATTATGTATATGCACCGCATGAAAACTATACATCACAATCTGGAAATATACTGCAAGGAATTGTTAATTCCATACGATGTAATAGATGATTTGCTCAATAATAGAAATACATTAGATGATAATGATCGCAAAATGCCCCGCGATGAGAGTGAATATATTTACTCCTTGAAGGATTCACCATCAGCTGAAATTATTCTGCCTGGCAGTGAGAAGTATCAGTTGGATGAAATGCAATTTTGGGTTAGTATCTTTCAAATATTGTATTACCTCAAAATATCTCCTTATTGTTAGAGAAAACTTTGAAATGTATTTCTTCGCAGGCTTCTGGATTCGATATATGGAGGCTAGTCGAATCTCAAGGTGCCCTCATTCCTGGAAATCCCAACATTGGAGTTATCCTATATAAAGAAAACTATTTTATTTTTACGTGCAAAGAAAGCGCGTACATGTTTACATTAAACCCAAAAAGGTACGAAATTTGTTTAACCTATAATTCGCATCTCTATAGTAATTATTTTAACTGTTAAGAGTCTTCAACGAAATTATTATGTTGGCACGTAAAAAAATAGAATTAATCAATCTACTGCAGATTCAAGAAGAAATGGCTGAAGTTCAAACAGTCAAACAGTATGTATCAGCGCTAACTAACCAGACGTGCTGTAACTTACAAAAACAATTTTGTATTCCCAGGTTATGCACCGATCTGGAGCTAGCCGATTTTTCCAATGTGGTTAATAGAGGCCAGCAGACGGTACTCCATTTGGTAGAAGAATTTCGGGATGAGAATTACAGTTGGAACATCTGGGATCTTAAGCGGGATGCGTTGAAGTTGTTTGAAATTTCGGTAGCAAAGACAACGCAAACGAAGACGAATAAATCGTCGAAAACAACAGAAGTTGGGACACAAACGATAGAAAGACATGACGTTTCGTTGCAGACAATGAAGGATAGTTATACGAATACGTCGCGGCCCTCGACCTATTTCTTCGGTTTGCGAGGGCGCAAGGATGACAAGCAGTGTAATTTAGATCTAACTTTACCTCCGGAATTTGGTTATTTTTGAAATCAGTAGTAATAGACCTGACTGCTAGGATCGAAGTTATTCTAGAATATTGTTTATGTAATGATGTATTTATTTATATATGTTATATCCGGCAACTAAATATACTTCTTTATTTAGTTTTTAAATATTTTCGTAAGGATGTTTACTTGTTTACGGGTGAAGAGCTGCTGGCCCATCGCCCCAACCTTCCTCTTTTATCCGGGCTTGGGACCGGCTGCTTTGTCTGGTGAGCTACTTGATCCACCCACCTTCCTCCGCAAGCCATATACTCCCAGAATCTCTCCTCCTTCCACACAAGACATTGACATAATATTCTTCTCCCATCCACACCTTCCATGCTTCCGATCCGCACCGTCCTCTATCAGCCAAATTAAGTTCTTGGGCGCCAATATATTTGGGTTTCATCCCGATTGTCTGCACTGCTTGGTATGGTACTTCTTCCAATTTTATTTTCTGTTTCTATCGCTCCAACTTTCACGCGTAACGCATTGCTTATTAGCAACTGATCCACCACTGGTCCTATACGGAAGTGAAGCTTGGCGTTTCTTTACATCATAAATATCTCAGTAATTACCCAACATTTAGGCGTAAATGTGCATATCAAAGCAAACTATATTTAATGAGGAATCGATCCGTACAAGGATGGGCATTCTGTAACATGCAGATTAGAAAATATTTTAGAACAAAGTTTGAATTTCACGATTTAGTTCTGCATTTTGCCGCTACGTGATACCGGTCCTCTTAACACAATGCTCAATTAAGTCTGGCGAACTAGTGATCAACCACGTCGCAAAGCGACCAGGAACAAAATCACAGATTTATAATGTGATATCTTACAGTAGGTTTTCGTATAACTCCTTAAATGACCTTGGCGTTTGGCGAACGGTCTCGGTAACCATCGTGATGTTGCTCGTTTGTGCAACTCGCTCATCTACACGAGAAATGTATTCGTGGCTGCCTATTCATTCATTACAAGTTGTGCACCTAATGAGTGAATTGAATTTAGGCAACCAAATAAGCACATGTTGATCAAAAATGTGTAAACCCCGAAACACCCTTCGAATGACAAAGACATGCGACAATCCAGTAATGTGAAAAAGTTAGGAATAATAAAGTAAGAACATATAAATTATACTTTTAAATAGGTCGATTGGTTAATTTTGACTTGGCTTAGTACAAAAATCATAAGTTAAATCTAAACTAAAATACATCTTAAAGGGACATTCACAGTAAGTTCCTTCTACGATTTTCTCGTGTGTAATTTGCGTGTTTCAAGTCTTATCAAATTCCTCCTCCATCTACCAATGCATACGAGTGCGATTAAAACCAAACAATATCGGATAGAATTCTTTAAACATTGACATCCACATTGATAAACAAGACGCACGCGCCGTAGGTACGAAAAAACTTACGTTAATAGTCAAAATTCCCCGTTATTAGTTTTCCTCGCGAAAAATACAAAGAAAACGCAACCCAGCCGGCTTTGAATTAATTCAACCAGGTTCATACTTTATCTCAGGTGCCAAAAAAACAAAACTCAAACGCAAAAATTCAGAATGAAACACATTGCGCCATCATCCTTAAGAACTAAACAGTCTGTTATGCGTTAAATACGTCAGCGCACATTTAAATTACCACTAAGTTTATGTATATACCGTTAAAATTAACTCAACCTGTCTTCATCCTGGCCTTTTTCATCTTCCTACCGTCTGCCTGTCCATCTAACGTCGACCTGTCCCCCGATCGGATACGAACGGCTTCTCTTAAAATTTTGTCGATTTGCTTTAGATTCTAAAATATAGAAACGAAAAAACGTGTGTGTCTGCCATAGAAAATACGAATGCTGTCAGCGTCATAGCGAAGCCGCGTCGGCCGCCAAAGGTCTAGGCGATGAAATGGCTCTTGAGATACTTCATCATGCCGAACATACGGAAGCGCTTCACGCCGATGACCTTCTGCAGGGCGTCGTCGCAGATGGCGAACTGCTTGTTCTTCGGGTCGTAGAGGTTGCGCTCTTTGATGATGGACCACATCTTCTTGACGACTTCATGTCGCGCCATCATCTCCTGGCCGACGAGTGCGGCAAGCTCCGGTGAAAGCGTTAACTGGCGTGTGTAGCCCTTTCCTTTACCTGCACCACCACCTCCACTCTAAGGAGGAAACAAACAATATCATATTTAGATAATAATCTGTTTCGTTATTTTACAAGGAGTGTCTCAATTGTCCGGCACAGAATTAAATGAAAATGTTTGTGTAGTCCATGTATAGAAATAATTTATGGTAACGGGATTTTTCGCAGTTTTCTTGTGGGAAAACGGCTCAAAGCGGCGAAAAATCCCGTTAACACAAATTATTTCGATATATAAATTTTCATACAATTCCATGCCGGACAATTGAGACCCTCTCCCTGTTAGATTAAAATTTAACAAACATACCGATTTACGTGGTGAAGCCTTCTCCTGTACCCAATCCTCATCTCCATCAGAGTCGGAGCCCTTCTTCTTCTTACCCGCAGCGGGTTTACGACCGCGTGGCTTCGGCGCCGGCTTCTTCACGGGAACGTATTCATCCTCAGAGCCATCTCCAGAGCCCTCGCTCGCATCGGAATCGCTCGCGTCTTGTTTGGCACGCTTCGGCGCCGGCTTCTTCGCTGCCGACGTGCGCTTCGCCGGTTTCTTCTCCTCCTCAGACTCTTCGTCTTCCTCCTCCTCCTCCTCTTCTTCCTCCTCAGATGCCTTCTCCTGCTCTGGCTCCTCCTCTTCTTCCTCCTCGCCCTCTGAATCCTTCTTGCCCTTCTTGTCGGCCGCCTTGCTCACGTACTCCATGACGAGTTCGTCGATCTCCTTCTTGCGCGAAATCAACTTGCAGTCGAGCTTTTCCTCGAGCTGTAGCCGGACGTTCTTTGCTGATGTATCGGCCAAATCCGCTCCTTTGAGGATTGCTACAAAACGCATTTTATGTTAAAACTTTGATGCCATTATCATTTATTAATAAATGTCCGAATATATAAGAGTTTACACTAATATATGAGGAAAACATCATGCATCACCATATTATGGGGATCTTTCTTTTTCTCTGAATTATTCATAGATATGGACAAAATCATATCTATGAATAATTCAGAAAATTAGAAGTACAACACGTAGAAATGAAAGACGCTAAACATATTTGTTTATATCTTGCCGAAAGTACATAAAATCACGCGAAAATTCCGACAAATGTTACCATCGAAACATAAGTAATTACTTTCTATACAAATTTTTGAAAGCTGTAGTAAACGCATTTTTAGAGGCTATTCCCAATATATGAATATTTACAATGAGGGTTAAAACAGGTCAGAAATTTTCGAAAAACAAAAGTAAACTAGTTATTTGTACCTAAAAAAGCAGATAAAACAATACTTTAATATTGTGGTTGTGCATTTGAATGAAACATTTTCTTGCAACAAGCTTCAACATAGTTTAAAAGTATTCCTAGACCATTTTTCCGAAATGAAAGCATATAGTACAATCAACATCGAACTTTGGTGAATATGTAATAAATATTGAAAGTCATAACGCTATTAGATGTATTACAGGTTTATTTACTGAGATATTCACTACATCTGATGAAGGCATAATCAATAAATATTAAACATCTAAAAGCGTCTAAAATCACTTTCAACCACACTGAATATACATATAAATATGAAAGCAAAATTTATTCTTTAGAATGGAAATAGGAAAGGACCTTGCAGATATCGGAAGATATTCAACGCCAGTTTTCTTGACACATTTTCTTTTTTTGAGAAAAAATATATGAAATTTGTTTGCCCAACTGAAAATATAGATAAAAACAAAATGTCTTTAGCCCTTCACAAAGAAACACGAAATAGGTTCCCAGTTAAATCTATCAACTTCAAGGACATTCCAAAAATTTAAAACCTGCTCTAAAATCCGCAATAACAGCCCACAAAAATCTGAAATTAAAATGAATCACGATTCTGCGAAGGTATTTTCTCATTTTGAGTCGTATTTTCAGAAAAATTCGATTTCAGAACAGTATTTTTAAGATAGATGTTTAGAAATTCTAAGAAAATATAGCCTAAATTAATTAGTACTATTAGTATACAATTCTAACCTCTTTAAAAATATGAAATTATTTTGCCAAACTGAAAATATAGGTAAAAACAAAATTTGTTTAGTCCTTCACAAGAAAACATGAAATGGCTTCCTAGTTCAACCTATCAAGTTAAAGAAAATACCAAAAATTTAAAACCAGCCGCAAAATCACCGAGATAACCACCTACAAAAATTCGAAATTAAATTGTACGACGATTTTGTAAGCATATTTTCCGTCTTCGATGCGTATTTACAGAGATATTCGTATTTTCAGTGTTTGTTAGCGGCGTGCGTCGCCAATGCATGGCGTCCCTATAGCCATTGTTTGTGTACAGCGTTTTCGTGTATATAGGGTAGATTTTCGAAGTGCAACGACGCGGTTTGGACAAACCGCGCGTTGCACGCTCGCAGAAGACGCAAATCCATGCATGATTGCGTTTTCTTGATGAAATAATAGGAAAAATTGGCGTACTTACCGGCGATTTCTTTGCGCAGCGCTTGCTTGGAGATGCCTGCCATTGCGTTTGTGTGGGTCTGTATGCGTTCGCAGCGATCGTTTGGAGAAGGACGGCGAGTATGGAACGCGGCAGATGAGCGAATGCGAGAGGACGCGCGGCGTTTCTCGGTGCACGGCGGCGTGCAGGCAAGTGCTGCCAACTGTTACACGGGATTGCCGCGGCGAGTGTGCGAAGCGCGACGCTATGCAAAAAGCGCTTACGCTGCTCAAGTTATCGTACGTATCGTACGCGCAAAGCCAGTTGAAAGGGATGCAAACGATGCACAATTGCTACGCCACCGGTCGCACGAGTCGCACTGCTGCAGCGGGATGCAATCTTTTGTTAGCGTTCGGATGGATTCGTGCGGCTTCGTTTAAATTGTACTTCGGAAAATTTGTTTTACTTTAAGAAAAATACGTTAAATACGTTGATTTTTTCAGGTTTATGACTTAAACTCTTAATTAATTAATTAAAGTCAACGTAATTTGTGTTTTTTCATTATTTGCATCAAGTAAGAACATGTATTTTGGGGATTTATTTGTTATTTTTTATAATGAACGTTAGGCAACCCAACATACTTAGAAATTTTAAAAAGTTCCTGTCAAAACAACGATACAATCTTTTGTTAGCGTTCGGATAGATTCGTGCAGTTTCGTCCAATTTGTTTAAAACGTTTAATTTCTTTTGTTTGTGACTTAAACTCCTTCTTAAGTAATTGGAGTCAATGTAATTTGTGTTTGTTTATCACTTTCATCATGCAAGATCATATTTTTAGGGATTTATTTGTTATTTTTATAATGAATGTTAGGCAACCCAACATACATATACATTTAAAAAAATCGGTCAAAACAGTGGGATAAACTCTTTTGTTATCGTACGGATGGAGTTGTGCAGCTTCGTCCAACTTATACCTCGGAAAAACTTCTTACTAAACTAATTACTGTATGATAATCCACCGAATTGTTTTGGCAAATGGTTAAAACGGCGAAAAACCCCGGTAACAGAAATTATTTCATAATATGTACTACATGTACAAATATCTTCATGTAAATCTCAGATGGACAATTAACATACTCCCCTTATAAGGAACGACCAACTGCGCCATCTCGTGATATCAATTACAAGCAGTACATTCATTTCGAACAGTTTCACTTGTTTTTAACTTTGTGTATACATTTCCGCTAAATCAGTTATTACAAACTAGATAACATCATTTTGAAAAGTTTACTACGTAAATTTTAGTTAACAACCAAGGGTAAGTTATAGTAAGTTTTTATTACTTTTACAAGTTCCGTTCATTATTGATAAAAAATAACAATGTTTAGCGAATAACGAAGATGACCGAAAACGTATGTGATCTTCTACAGGAAATGGCTAAGAAAATTCAGAGTTCCGAAGGAAAATCTATGGATATCAGGGCAGACAAGACAAGTCTGAGGACTAGGTAAGACTTTATTTAATGAAAAAAGAAAATGAATTGCAAAATGAAAGTAGGAATTATCTTTAGTATCCAACTTTGAATATGACTTAGTTTTTGTAAATTTAATAGAGCACACGAGGAAATATCGATTTTTCAGCGCTTAGTTCAGTGGTTCCCAAATTGCTATATTCTTGAGCCGTACCATTTTTGGGAAACTTTAAAACAGTTGTTTTAGCAGGTGGAACCTATCATATTACTATTTATTTTAGAGCTGAATAACAATTAAATCAATTTTCCAGTCTGAGAAACACATAATTGAGCATTTAAACATGTCTGGTTAAATATAGGCGAGTCAGGGAAACAAATACTTCGAATTTCAAGAAACGAAGGAATCAGGCACAATTGGAGGAACTTCAGTTGAGGAAGCGTCAGCATCAGGATGACCTTGGTAAGGAGTTGATGCCGCCTCTTGAAGCAACAAAAATTCTGTGTTTATTGCCAGAACAGCCATGCACATCTGCCGATCATCCGCCTCAAGAAGAGGAATGCATTAACCAAACTCAGAAATCGACGAATATTAGCCAACTTTTTGATATCAGAGTGCGACATTTTGAGGGAGCATTTTTTTAATTACTCTTTTGCATGGAATCAGTAAAAATTTAATTCGTTTTGTTTTAATATAGTACGGTAGTGTGACTTGAGATAATGTACATTTAGATTGTGCAGAGAAAATTATTGTAAGATTCAGATTATCAGGGCGAAATAAAGTATAATTCCAGATTTGAAAGACTTTGTTTGAATCATCTAATTTTATGTAGTTTAAGGTAAGTTTCACAACATATAGCTTTGTGTATAAAGCCAACTGACAATGAGTTATTTCAGCTTACCCTACTTTTTACTGAGGGGGCACACGTCTCGCCCCTCAGACTTTCACATATTTCTGACGTGGCATCCGCAGACATCCCAGGTTACTGTTGGTATTATACTGTGCCAATCGTCGCATAGTGGAACGATTTCAAGAAAAAATATCTTCTTCAGATAGAGTTACCAGGGGTAGACTTTATGCTTTGTTGACGATACCTTTGCTGCCTCTTATATACCGCGTCCATATACTTATATTCGTATTCTACAGCTTCTTTCCTCGCTGACGCAACGCTTTGTCGATTTAAGACCCTATTTTGATGACATCGACCCACTGTGCATTGCCTACGACAACCCTCACGGTTTCATCAGCAGTTTCAGTCAGTATATTTAGCCGGCTGCATAGTACTCGTCAGGCAACAAATGTGCCAACAGTTCTTGGAGGTAGCAGCTCACACATGAGTTGTTATTACTTTGTAAACATTAACCTTTGCTAATGTCAGGTCGACTTTACGGCCTGACAGAGTGCAGACTGAAGAGAAGATCTACGTGGAATTGTGAAATCGGACTCGGGATCGTGAAATGGAATGTTATTGACTATCTGTTAGTTGGTAAGATACGGAACTTCACTGGAATTAAGGGGAAGATGGACTTGCCCTAGCTAAGAAAATCTTCTTTATCGACCAAACTCAGTTTCAGGAAGCTAATCAGGAAGTTATTTGGGACACAGCGTTATAAGCGGGACTTAGTATCCTCAGAAAAGATATCACCTTAGTAATTTTGAATACAACGAGCCTTGTTATTCAAACATCTGACATCTGTCCAACATAACAAATTACTTGCTGCTGAACAAATTTTTTGTCAAATGTAGAGAGTTTAAATTACAGCGAAAACGATGGAAGCGCGTTGAACCGGTTGTCCGTTCTTTGAGTGGGGCCACACAAGTGTTATTAACAATTGATTGCGATTTGTAAGAAATCGAAAACAACATGGCGGAAAAGCACTGCAAATGTGGCGGGATGACCAGAGTTGACTCTCTGGAGGATAATTTGACTATTCATAGTGCAAAGGTTTGATTCTATATTTTTAAAGCTACTAATTGCTACTAATTTTTTGGTAGTAGTAATAATAATTATTCCATGTGCATTGTTTTTTGGTTATAGTCCTCAATTGCGGACAGACTAGACCGCCTGGAAACCGAGATCAATATGTTAATAATGCTCAGCACCAATGAAGATCGGAAGTTCGATAAACCTGAGCGCCTCCAATCACCAACCAAGAGACAGTGCTCTTTTGGAGAGCGATCGACAGACCACAGCCAGACACGTGACACATTGGCGAATTCACGCGGGCGGTTCAGCTATGATGATCCACCAGTTAAGGAGAAACGGGAAAAGAGTGTCACAAAGGACACACGCCACATGAAAGACGAGGAGACCAAGACGACTACTCCGGAAGAGTGTCGAAAACGTCGTAAGGAAAAACGCGAAAGTGGTGACAGGAACGGCAAAAAACTTCGCAAAAAGTAAGTTAATGTCAGAAGTTATTGGCTGGAATTCACCTTTTTTTTTCATCAGAAAAAGTTTTTGTCGCTGTAAAAAATCTGAGAAACCAGAGAAACCGCCTTCAGCACCACCTCGCCCTAATTCAGCAGTATCACCTATCCGCCAACAGCGGAAGACGAAAAAGCGGAGTTTGAGCGCAGGTCCTGAATACGCTAGCAGTACCACGCCTATGCGCCGCAAGTCGTCTGACTCGCAGCTGCAGGTGCGGTATAATTCAGGAGAGAGTCGCAGCTGTCCGGCGTCGATGCGCAATATCAGAGATCTATGCCACCTTGTGGTAGATCTCTCCAAACATCGTGATTTCGCAAAAGCCATCAGTGATGAATGGAAGAATAACGAGATGTCAACGCGTAGTGTCGCCACACCTACTTCCACCGATGCTGTCCAGGAACGACAGGCTCTTCAGCAACGCTTCATGGATATATGTTTTCAAACAGAGATGGAGCATCGACGTCTATTGGAAGCGGTGATGACTCTACCGTGTGGCGCATGGACTGATGGTACCGATGAGCTTAGAGGTGTACGCGAAAGCCTCGAGCAGCAGCGGACGCGAAACGAAGAACTCCTTAAAGTCTACGACGAATTGCGAAACGAGTTCGCGCAGAGTGGTGAACGCGTACGTGTCACGCTACCAATGCCGTGCGTGTGTGCGGGCACACTCCCGAAAGAGGCCGGGCCGGTTGTTGTAGCTCCTCCCATCGATGCTGGAATGGGTGAGAATGTCGAGAATTTCAAGAGGAAGATTCAGGATCATTTGAGCGTACGTTATTTAAGTACAATGACTTGATAGTGTCACATATTTTTTTATTGGGCTTTAATGATTTTAGTAATATTTTATAGGAAATAGAAGACTTACGATTAACCTGCGCTAAAAACGCAGAATGGGCGTGTGAGGAATCATCCCAAAAATCTAAACTATTAAAAGAGAATCGCTATTTGCAAACAAAAATGACGAAAAACTACGAACGCGAGCAGAAACAAATCGATCAAATTAATATTATGCGACATGCGTTAAAGAAGGTTGGAAAAAACAACCCTAAGGTGCAAAAATTACTGAGCCAGTTGCATAAATACGATTCGGATCAGAATGTTGAGTAAGTAACAACTATACTTCATTCGCCATATTGGAAAATGTTGGTCCTAGAACCGACAACAATTACAACTCTGCATATTTTCACATTTTGAAAATTTACACATTTTCAGTCAGGATAATTGTTGCTGCTCAGTCACAGCTGAGCCAACTTCGAAGCTATCTGAGAAAATTATAGATCCAGAACGCCTAATCAACGAGCTGAACACTGTAATCAAAGTACAAGGTATCCGCATTAAGGACTTGGTTGAACTGTCAAGCTCGCTGGTAACAACAGACACGTGCGAATGTAAAACCAGCAACTCTCCGTCTGGGGAACAGGTACTTTATATCCAATCATACAGTCCTACCGATATATGGGACAAATGATACCCTTTGTTCCTGTCTTTATGTCGATCATATCATAACTTTCCACACACACACACACACACACACACACACACACTTGTGGTAATACCGTGTTGTTTAAAATTATACAATGTGCGATAAGAATACTGTGTCTGATTTTACTGTGAGTGTTCCTGTAGCGTTTATTTTGTGTTTTGTTATCAGAAACGGCAATCGTTGGTACAGGCAGCGGAGGTGGAGGAAGCTAGAAAGATGGTTGAGGAGATGAAGAGTAGATATGGACGTCTTGCGAAAAGCGTGCGTGGCATGCGTGAGATTATCCAGCAAGGACAGGCACATCTACGGGAGCAATCTGACGAGAGGGCGTCCCTTAAAAATGAGATTTCCTCGTTGACGTAAGTACATTTTTTTAATAGTCAGGAGGTCTTGACATCACTGACATGGTTTTATGACAGTTTTCTACTTGTCAGAAAGATTTAAACACATTATTATTTACAGGATAATGATATCAGTGTAATATATCAGTCAATGTTGATTTATTAGTCACTTAAGAAACATTTTTAAGTCTCTACTTTACATGTTGATGTCATCGTATAGACTTGACACCAATCCGAACTTAATAACTGTATAAAATGTCCGATATTTTTACAGTTATCTGATGACTTATAAATGGTTTTATTCTCGTACTTGCAGTAATAAGATAGAAGAGAATAAGTGCCTCCTATGTGAACGTGATCAGGCCATAAAGGACTTAAATAATGAACTTAATCAGCAAAAATGTCACTTGTCATGCGCAGAAAAGGAGTTATGCAAGGAAAAGGAATTCAAGAATGAACTTAATGAAGAATTGAAAGTAAGTTTTATAGCATTTGTTTTTATAGCAGACGTATTTGAAAGCATAATTTGATCTAGGAAATACAGAGTGAACGCGATAGTTTGAAAGCAGTGAATAAGCGTATGGCTGCAGACATAGCGCGACAGTCGTCGATCATCAATAATCTGGAGAAAAATGCGAGACTGCAACAGCAGGAGACGTTCCTTCAACAGATGGCGCTCGACAAAGAGAAGGCGCAGGCGCAGAGTGCTGCTCAATTTGCCACAGATCGCTTAATGCAAGAGATGCAGGAACATCAGCGCGAATCACGATGCTTTAACACGGTCCGTGACGAATTGTCTCAACTGCTGCAGGAGAAAGATGATCAACTTCGAAATACTATTCAGAAGGTATTTATTTTTTAGTATTTTCAAATTTCCCTCGGTCGAGTGAAGGTATACCTAATGTAACATGACTTAATTCGTTAATCTCAGAAGTATTGAATGATATAACCTGACTTTGTGGAAAGCTTATATAGCCACAGTGTAGGACTGTCAGATATCTTGATATGCTTTTCCGAATTCGCCTTTAAAGGTATTACATCTGGATAGGTGCCCAGACTTTATAGGCCCTATTGTGACCGCATCCCGTTTCTCCTCTGACATCCACCTCCCTAGATCCTCTGGGACGATGTTCACAGCTTCTCTAGTTTCCTCAGTTCTCTTTTCCATCTATAGCACGATCAGTTGCCACAGAACCCACAGTCTGGGGTCGTAGTCTTGTTAATTCCACCTCCATAGAATCAGCAAGGCCTCTACACCTGACTGTGGGTTCTGTGGCAAGGAGAAATCCGAATTCACCTGTCAACAGTTGAGCTTGATATTTCCCTGTGTTGACTTTCTATCCATGCCTTTACGGAACGACCAGTCCAGTCAAGCCTCTCCTCTTCCCACTCCTTCTGCCATGGGGCTAAAGTTCTCTCAGTTGCGTCCTCTTTTCTTCCTTCACATCTCTCTCTCTCTCTCTCTCTCTCTCCTTTCCGTTGCTCTAAGGTGTGCAGGTAGTAATTATACGACCTAACCGAATCTAACCAAATCAAACATAACTTAACAAAAACAAATATCCATGCTAGATCGCCGCAATGATGGCGGATCCTGACAAAATGAAGAAATCCCTGAATGTCAATAAATGCAAAGCCGTCTGCTCTGTCTCCTTTGAAGATGAACGTGTGGCCCCCATAGACGAAGCCTTCCAAAACACCACAGTAAGACGGCGAAATTGCATCACGTATAAAAAGAGCAAAACCTCGCTTATCCGAAAGCAGAGCGTCGAACGCATGCTGGCAGAAAACATTTGAAATAAACTATACTCGTTCGCAGCAAGATAATCGAGGTTTGCCCGAAATGTCAGCTTGCGCATGGCCGTTTTGTTTTCTGTGATCTTTTAGGAACTGAGGGTAGCGTATGGTGTCAAATGCAATAGACCTGATATCGCCAATGACAATGACGATTTGCCGTCACGTGTTTTGCGTTTCTTTCACACCCTCTATGATGACGCCGAGAGCTTGGGAAACTATGCACCGGATGCGGAAGTGTGGCCAATAAACATCGAACAGGATGACGCACAGGGCACGTTCGACGAATCAGATTCGATGTCTGACTATAACACGCCTCCGATGTTCACGCAATTACAACAGATTCGCGAGGAGAACGAGGAGGAGTTAGAGGCGGACAGGAAATGAGTCAGCGTCGATGATTATTTCGATTAAGATAAGAATATTTTTAAATTTATTTATTAAATCATGTCGTTTTTTAAATACAGACAGATGTTCATAAAATACCAGTTTGTTATAATTCTTGAAGGGGTGGAGCCATGAGCCTTGCAACATTAAAGACCTTAGCTCCTCCTATCACTACTCTTATGACTCTAATGACCTCTTATGACTATGACTTTCAAAGTCATTCTATTTCATACGAATAAATTATTTAAAATTTTACAATAGTTTATAGTTAATATTTTTATATTAATACATGGCAATATTAAAATATTTTAATCTTAAACATTACAACTAAATATACAATGTACATATTACAAAGTCTTTGTAGCATCGTTGACGCATGTGCAAATATTTTTTTGTGAAAAGTAGTTTTCCACTGTAATGAGAGGAGCTTATCGAACATATGCGATGATGCCGCATGCGATTGGTCGTCCGGACGAGCCAGTGTTGACCGTAATCGTGGTAGACCGGATGCACAAGTGTGGCCAATAAACGTCGAACTGGATGCCGCACAGGGCGTGTTCGACGAATCAGATTCGATGTCCGACTATAACACGCCCCCGATGTTTACGCAATTGCAACAGATTCGCGAGGAGTACGAAGAGGAGTAGTTAGTGGCGGACAGGAAATAAGTCAGCGTCGATGATTATTTCGATTAAGATAAGCATATTTTAAAATTTATTTATTAATCATGGCGTTTTTTCAATACAAACAGATGTTCATAAAATACCTGTTTGTTTCTTCATTTTTGATATAATTATTGGTTGTTATAATTCGTGAAGGAGAGGAGCCATATTTTAACTCCTCCCCTACAACGTTAAAGACCTCCTATTAGTTCCTTCTATTACTACTCTTACCACTCTAATGATCTTTTATGACTACGACTTTCTAAATCATTCTATTTCATATGAATGAATTATTTAAAATTTTACAATAGTTTATTTTTAAATTAATACATAGTAATATTCAAATATAATCTTAATCATTAAAACTGAATATACAATGTACATATTACAAAGTCTTTGTAGCATCGTTGACGCATGTGCAAATATTTTTTTGTCAAATGTAGTTTCCCACTGTTATGGGAGGAGCTTATCGAACATATGCGATGATGCCGCATGCGATTGGTCGTCCGGACGAGCCAGTGTTGACGCTATCGGCGGTGCCTCCACGACCGTAGTCATCCTCGTTCTCGGTGATCACTAGAGCCCGCCCAACCACACCGCGTGGCCCGTTCAGACTCAGTAGTGGATCCACTTGATTGATGTTAGCCACGCCCTCAGCTCCACCCTCCACGTTGCCTAAATCTCCCACATGACGTTCGGGATCACGTGGTCCACCATGATGCAACTAATAACAAGAAAATCTTTTCTTAATAGTATTCAACGAAATCTAAACATATCTAACAAAACTTTATTTAATTCAACTTAACCAAATTTAAATTTGTCCATGATATTTATTTTAGCATTTAAAAATGATACGACATCTTACGCTTAAGGAATCATTTATAATTGACAAAATTACATAAACCACTTTGAATATATCGATTCAAGGCAATTAAAAACTTAATCTTGAATTCAATCTCAGTCATAAAGATTTGATGCCGACGATCTCAACATTAACCACTAATTAGTTCCACACGATGATGATCTCAAAATACAACTGACATAAAACCTTACTTAAGTCAATGCTACCAATGCTACTAAACATCAGTTTTTTCAATTTCAATTTAAATTTCAGAATAAATAACGTTTAGCGTTAAAATTGCATTCAATTTGTATAAATCTCACGCGATAATCAAGGTTGAATCGGAGTAGGTATATTCCTAATTACGCTTTGTTGTTTAAGAAGTTTAGGAGGTATTTGAGTAAATAACTTATTAATGGCAAAAAGTTCTTTGTTGAAATAAAAAACTGAGACGTCTTTAGATGTGCTTCAAAGCCTTATTTTCAATAAAAAGTATGAAGAAGCAAATCGGGACATCCCTTTCTGTAACGATTTTTCGAAAATTATAATGTGATATCTGATTATTTTGGCCAGTTCCTTTGAAATATCAAAGATAATTGCTTATACGTGTTTTAACGACAAATTATTGTTTAGTTATATATTTCTACAAATATTTCTATCTCAATTTGTATAAATCTCACGCGACAATCAAGATTGAATCGGAGTAGGTATATTCCTAATTACGCTTTGTTGTTTAGGAAGTTTATGAAGTATTTGAGTAAATAACTTATTAATGGCAAAAAGTACTTTGTTGAAATAAAAAAACTGCCTGGGCACAAGAATAAAAAAGCTATTAACTTGCACAACACGAAGTGTAGATGCTAATTAAATGCGAAAACAAGTAGCAATTCGCAATAAATTACAGTGCTACACGCATGCGCATCGTATTTACATTTGTCAGTTATGTCATTCCGGCTAAGTAGACATTGTGACAATGCATTTTTACTGCATGCTTCAATGCATTTCATGTTGGCACCATTTCAATTTAAAAAAATGTTAGTTTGCTAATCAATTAATAATTCTATCGTCAAGGTTAGGTTGACATAAATAATATAATGATAGGATGGTGAATTAGGTTATGAGGTTGCAATTATTTTATATATACATATATTGTATAAAAAGTGTATAGGAATATTTAAATGTTAATATAATTATGATAACTTAATGCAACTTAAGTGTTCAGCGCTGTGATGCGCTGACTTCTGGTCGCCATCAATATTTGAATTTGGCGCCCTGCGCGCCAAGATAACGAGCCGGGTGGCAACTGCGCAACGCTACTGAGCGTCCCTTTTTGGCCTTGCTAAGCGCCCTCGACTCGACCTTGTTCTTTTCTGAACGTGGCGCGATTTACAAGACATACAACCGACATAAGTCTTGTAAGTGTGTTCAATAAATGTTTGTTAAGTTTACCACCTTTCGTTGTGAGCCTGTCGGAGAGTTCCTGCACCAAGGCTATTAATTTAGTGCTCGTCTTCATAATTGCGAGTGCATATAGAAATCATTCTAAAAGACGCAATACGCGCGAACCTAACTAATTTTATCTTAAAATTTAAGGCTTAAATGGAGGTAATGAAATGTGGTAGCTGTGTTTATTGCAAAAGAGATAGGTTAAACACATCGGGAGATGGATATATTTAAAAGACCAAAAGTTAGCATAAGATTTCTGATTTATTATTGCTAGTAATAATAAGATGTAAAATGTTTAAGCACACCGGGAGATTGTAAGATCTGTAACGATTGCCAAATTGTCATTGTATTTCTGAAAATTTTGCATTTTTGACAAGTTTCGCTAAAATATAAAATTTAAAAAAAAGATTAAATGTGTTTAAATGACTTATTTTCGCTAACAAATGTGTTTATCAAAATCGAAAGATTGCAATCTTTCAGGGGACGAAATGTTAACGTATCGTTTCTTACATTTGGGAAAGGTTCGTTAAAGTATAAGATAGTAATATGTTTAGATGTGTTTAAACGTCTTATTATCATATAAAAGTGGGTATGAACATATCGAGAAATGGCTATCTTTTAGGATTCAAAAGTTATCATGCCACTTTTAGGATTTTGTGAACTTTTAGTTAGGGAGATGTCTTTAGATGTGCTCCAAAGCCTTATTTTCAATAAAAAGTTTGAAGAAACAAATCGGGACATCTCTTTCTGCAACGAATTTTCGAAATTTATAATCTGAAACCTGATTTTTTTTGCCAGTTTCTTTGAAATATCAAAGATAATCGTGCTTATATGTGTTTTAACGACTAATTATTGTTTAGTTACATATTTCTACAAATATTTCTATTTCTATCAGGGATGTTAAAGAAATTGCGAAAGAGAACTTACCAAATATGGATTATAATGTTCTCCCAACTTATCACATCCATTACGCATATCACCAGCTTGATGAATATGCATCCCATGTTTCCCCGTGGGTAGTCCAGTGATATTACCACGAATGATAACAGGACCTGCAGGTGGATGACGTTGGACAAAGTGTAACTCACCTCTGACGGGACTCTCACCTTCCCCTTGAAATAGTACCAGCGCTTGAACGGATCTTAAGTCCTTTAAAACGATCAAAATTCATTTCATGAGACATTATTTTACCTAGTCCAGTTAAATTCGAGGAGCAGGCAAGACAAGAGCGAATAATGGGCAGTACCTGCAACCCAGGGTACGAAAGGGTACAGGCTATCGGAAGAGGAGGCCCTAGTACTTTGGGGATAGGGGCGGAAGCGGAAGTGAGAAGGCATTGCTGGCACGGGCTAGGTTGTGGCTCGGAGGACAGAGGCAGAAAAGTCTGGATGGGACGGGAATACCCGAAATGTGCATTTTGTATGGCAAGGGTGGACACATGGGAGCACCTGGGAAAGGACTGTGAAGGACTAAAGAAGGAATGATTAGGGTCCCAAGGAACAGGAGAGAATATTGTCGAAAAATGGCTGGAGGAAAGGCGGGAGGGCTGGCTGTCATCACAAAAATGGTGTTTGAAAAGAAAATGAGAAGGGTAATCCTGGGATGATAGCTGTACTTTTATAGAAATAGTGAATAGATGAGGTATTCATTGTGTTATGATTTATTTATTGAAGGTTGTAAGTGTGTAATGATTATCCTAGGGCCGGAATACAATACAAAGTTTGTTATTGTTTTTGTTGACAATTCATATATGTAAGTATTTATACAATTTTTGTTGGTGGTGTGAATTGTTGACGTGTTGTTGTTTAATGTAGTTTTTGTAGCAAGTTACAGATGTCTGTAGAATGGTGTGTGAAGTTGATTGTTTGAAGTTGAATGTTGTGTTAAAGTTGAAGGTTTGAAGTAGTGTGTGTGTGTGTGTGTGTGTGGGTGAGGGTATGAAGGGTGTGAAAAATAACCACACTGTGTGATGCCCGCCGCGAGGACTTGAACCTCGTCCGTCGGCGTGATACGCCAAGGTTCTACCTACTAAGTTACCCGGACAGACACATAGTTATATTTTTCCTACTCTTATTAAATTACCTAGCGTGAACAATATATACGATTTAAGAAGTGGTAAAAGTAGACTTACATAATTAAAAGGTTCCATATAGACCTCATAAAGATCACTTTGAATATTTGGTATCTCAGGATAAGGTTTAATCACCAACTGCTTTCGATATCCGTAAGGATATAGCGCCCTTTGCGCCCTAGCTTGAGGTGCAACATCGGCATTGTTAGTTAACTCACTTACTCGAGCTGGTTGCATTTGTATACGGGTTATAGTGGATGTATTTGCAATGCATATTAAGCAGGTGAATATAAATGTTTGCAATGAGGTTGACATTTTTTGGTAATTAGAGGAATATTTGTATTTAATCACAAGGAACACTTTTGTTACAATTATTTTTATTATTGCGTTTTTAAAATATATTTGAATGTATTTATATATGTTTAGAATAAGATTATTTGTTTAAACTATGGTTATATGTTTAGAATATGGTTTATGTCGGCTTTATGTAGGTTTAACTCGTCGAAATAACTCAAGCCAAATGATCGGTGGATTCGCATGCGTGCTGATTTTAAGAAGATGTGACTGACAATGAGACACCACCACTACCTGTACGAGTAATTTGAAACCACGCAGGAGTTGGCAAACGATTCACACAGTATTGCACTTCAAATTCTGTACACTGTCGTATGCTCAAACTGTAAAGTTTTTTCGTTAATAGATTTAATTATACTTGTTCCCTATTTCTGATTAGAAATATATAACTATAGGATTTTCGAACGTTGCGTGATGGTGAGTGAATTAACATTATGTTGTGATTGTCAGTGTATCTTGGCTGGAAATGATGAGTATATGTTTGAAATTATGTGATTTTGTAATGTAACATGTGCAGTGACATTGCATGATGCATGTGTGTCTGAAACTTGTTATAGGTTTCTGTCCGCTGTTTGTAGTTCTTCATTGTCTATACAATAATGAAGGCTAATAAGTGCAAAATCAAGGTGATATTGTCATGATATGATAGTTACGATGTATCATAGGCTATGATTAAAGTAAGTTTATTCTGAAAAGGCGAGAAATAGCTTTATAAATATAGGGAAATCTTAGAATTCTGTCAATAAATTTAGAATAGTTCATCTTTTGTCCAATAGATTTGTGGCGGCAATCCATTGCGGCATAAACAAGAAGAATAAACATCATGAAATCACAATTACCATCAACAAATCATAATCTTCACGAAATCAGCATCCGCCGAGACTAAAAAATCGAAAATGCTCACACTTCAAAATCGACACGACGCACACGTGGTCGCGATCTCGCTGACGTGTTCCGCTGTGACGAACTAAAGAAATGGTCGCGTTAGCATTTCCACCTGCCACATATAGTCGACAATTCGACACCATGATCCATGTCATAGATTATAGATATATCTAGACAGGAAACTCCCTGTGTAGAAATTGATACAAGAATCAGCGCCAACTGACTGTATTGGTTGGTGTATGAACTAAAATGAATGGAGGGGATAAAACCGAGTTCCGTAAGTCGTTTCGTTCTACTCGAATTTTCATCTTTCTCATGAACATAAGAACCAATGCGATTGCATTTATTGTTATGTAATTATTTGTTCAATATATAATTTGAAAAGAAAAAAAAAGTTCACAGGCAAAATTCGAACCCCCAAACCTCGGATCAGAAGAGAAACACACTAAGGATTACACCATGTAAGCGATATAACGGAGTGTGCTGTTAAAGCAATGCTGTTAAAGAAACTATGAAAATATGAATAATTGTAAAGGAAGCGATGAAATTATCTAATTGAAAATCAAAGCAATAAACAATTCCATCTCTTACAAATTCCTAATTCTTACTCACCCGATTTATACTAGCTCATATGTGACTTACAAACAAAGAAATAATCCCTTTGATTAGTTGATTATACGATTTATAACCAATTTGTAATTAGACAACAACTTGAAATTATATATGATTAGAAGGCGTACCGTAATTTGCGAGTGGAACGCGCTAAAATCACGCATGCCCTTCGATGATTTCGCATGCAGACTTTCAATATTTGTGTTTTTTTTTTTCATTTTGTGAAGACGTGCACGCAACCGGATATTACCGAAAGAAGTAATTACATCATCGAACGCTAACTAAATTAATTATCAATGTATTTGTATCTATGAAATATGTTCATTTTTCATGTTTTTACGAGACTGTTTGATTGGAGTGTAATTTATGATTGGTTTTTATTGTTTTATTATATAGTTGCGTTGACTTAACCTGAAATTATAGGCGATTTATTGTAATTACTAGTAAGTTCAATAAATTTCAATTAATTTCTAGCGATTGACGAGAACCTATGGAGGTAACTCCAGGTTCTCGATATTGTATTGTATTGTATTTTATTTATAGATTACATTAGTATTTCTCAAATTTAGTTGATAGCTGTCCAGAAAATAATTGTGTGCGTCAATGACCATATCTCTGTTGATTATTACTATTCCCAGGATCAATAACAATTACATCGATGTTTTCATCTAATTGTAAGACTTATTACATAGAATTTTCAAGGTAAACAGTCTCATATATTTTTCTAATAGTGGAGTTTTAGATCGGCAATTTTAACATAAACTGCTGCTCTAATAAACTATATTTTAAAAAGCTTCTGCCTTATAAGGCTTAATATTATCAAATTAGATCTAATTATACTGTTACATATTCAATTAGAGCAGTTCTCACATATATACTAACAAGGAGAGTGTTCCAATTGTCCAACACCAAATTGAATGAAACTTTTTGTACGTGTAGTACATGTATAGAAATAACTTGTGTTAACGGGATTTTATGTCGTTTTTAGCCGTTTGCTCAAAACTAATTTTCAAAGTTTGCCACAAATTGGGCATGGCATATATTGCTTTAACAGCACACTCCGTTATATCGCTTACGTAGTGTAATCCTTAGTGTGTTTCTCTTCTGATCCGAGGTTTGGGGGTTCGAATTACGAAGAATTATGAATTTGTAAGAGATGGATTTGTTTATTGTTTTGATTTTCAATTAGATATTTTCATCTCTTCCTTTACAATTATTCATATTTTCATAGTTTCTATCTTATACAGTAAGCAAAATATATGTTTGATTTGATTGTTGATGCCTATATAAAATTGTGGTAATAGGAAATGGTGTTTTGTGATTCTTCTTTATATCGTTTATTTAATATCAAATTTGGTGTTGATATTGGTGAAATTTTGTTGTGATATAATCTCGTTGTCAATAAATACGATACATACCAAAGAAAAAACTGAGACAAATTCGTACTAATGCTAGAAACACCAAATTTTAGAAGTTGCCGTTATTTTGCTGAGCCACCGAAACCGGTACAAAATTGCAATTAAATCAACTATATAAAGAAGTAACACAAAACACCATTTCCCAAAATATGTGTGTTTAAAATTATTTTTATATTTTTTCAAACAGATTTCGCTTTTTATATTTGTCTCTTACAAAGTAATATTTTTCAGAATAGTCAATGGAAATGATTCCCATTTTTCTAGATCTTTGTAGTGATCTAAAAAAATGGGAATATGGGAATATGGGAATACATGGCTACTGAGAGCAACATGGTAATGGGAATAATAGGTGTAGACTGTACCAGGAGTGTTGTATCGTTCCGCTGAAGAAAGGTGGCGTTTTAATTTTAAGGTGGTAAACCGCGCCATCTTGGCTAAAATTCAGGTCGCCCATCTGCGCGCGCCATTCTCTCTCTTGACATCGCGAACTACAGGATGAAGAGTTTCGACATAGTAAGGCGGCCATACCTTCTAGTCCGAATGTAAAATGGTTGTAATTCCCCACCATCACGACATCGTCTTAGAGGTCCTACCTGGCAAACGAACGAGGTGATAGGTATTCAGCTTTTGGAAAAAACCGGCACTCGCGCGGAACATGACATCTTTTCCGTGAAGTCTAACGTGACACACACATACCGACAGCATAGATGCTGGAGGTAGATAGTGTATCCTGCAGATTTTCACTCCTCATTAAATAACAAAAAAAAAAACATTCTCTCTCGTTTATCTACAACTCGTCCTCTGCAACGTAAGTCCTCTTCACTACACTGTTTTGTAAGTTCGCGTAGTCGCTACCTGCACATTGCACAAAGAACAATTAAACGCCATTTTGTTAACTGTAAATGTGTATATCCTTTAACATCAGTTGAGTGAGCGAGCAAGCAAAGTCCTGTTAGATCAGGCCCCGCGTTCAAAGCGGGAATTAAATCTTGATAATAAAACCGCGACAATCGAGTAACAATTGTTCCGAAAGTGTTCTCGACCAGTTATACCCTTAACAATCACTTTGATATTAGCCATCTTGTGGCTCCATTAAAAACACTTTAATATTAAAAACTTACTCTGTGAAACATAAATAAACTTTAGTGTAGGCCAAACTATAAAGTTCATAGTTCATCCTAGACAAAAACAATCATCAGGAAAAAATAAAACAGCAATGTTTATCTAAGACACGATAAATATCAAATTTCACTATAAATTAACACTTAGTATGTCAATAAACTGTACGAGGTCTTGAGGTCAGCAATATCACGATGACTCAAATTTACTTATTTTATTCCTTATTATCTCCTCTCAATATTACCTGGACAAAAAAAAAAAACTGTAAAACTTTCATACCGTGATTTGGTATGAAAGTGTTACATTCTAAATATTTAGAGACAACAAAGTATCGAAATGTCCTTATCCACAAGTCTTTATAAATCTGCTTTATTCAGAGAGTATCTTGCAAAGTACAAAATACAAATAAATATCTTAATTTTTGACTGATGATGACACGCTTGGGTATTTGAATTTTTCAACTTTGTCGACCTCGGGATCGTATTCATACTTCAATCACACGTAAGTTTTTTTTTGTACTATGTGCCTCGAGCAGTGTACATCATTGAGTACTTAGGCCTCGATAATGTTTATATCGATGGGTTTTATAAGCTTAATGTGCGTGTATTTACATAATTTTGTGAGCATAAATGCTTTGATAGTCTTAATAATGTGTCGTCGCGTTCTTGATGGTTAATTATATTTAATTCTTACTTTGCCGGAGGTGAGCCAGTAATGAATCATACGAGTAATTAAACTTTAAAAAACTTCTATTCGCATTTGACTTGAGGAGTACACTAGTGAACGCCAGCTTAATTTAGGTGGCATATATTTCAGAAAGTAACAATCTAAACGAAAAGAGTTTTTCGAATGTGTGTGTGGAGGTGAGGGTTGATGATGAGTGATTGAGTGTTGATGATATGCACACCGTTTATTACAAAATATATACGAAACGTTTACAAACACACAACAAAGAATACAGTACAAATCGCGAGGTAGTGGAAGA